>CAUYRH010179494.1:0-13480 GCA_963574655.1 Perodicticus potto
GTGGCGGGCGCCTGTAGTCCCAGCTACTTGGGAGGCGGAGACAGGAGACTCGCTTGAGCCCAGGAATTGGAGGTTGCTGTGAGCTGTGATGCCACAGCACTCTACCCAGGGTGACAGCTTGAGGCTCTGTCTCAAAAAAAACCCCAACAAGTTTATAAGTTTAATTTCATAAAAATTTAAAACGTCTCCCCTTTATAAGACACTGTTAAGACAACAAAAATACAGACTAGAAAATTTTTTTTTGTAGAGACAGAGTCCCACTTTATCACCCTCGGTAGAGTGCCGTGGCGTCACACAGCTCACAGCAACCTCCAACTCCTGGGCTTAGGCGATTCTCTTGCCTCAGCTTCCCAAGCAGCTGGGACTACAGACGCCCGCCACAACGCCCAGCTATTTTTTTTGTTTTGCAGTTCGGCAGAGGCAGGGTTTGAACCAGCCACCTTCGGTATATGGGCCGGCGCCCCACTCGATGAGCCACAGGCGCCGCCCTAAAAGAAAACTTTTGCAAAGTACATATATGATAAAGGACATGTATTCAGAGCATCTAAAGAATGCCCAAAACTGTCAATAAGAACATAAAGCAATTAAGAAATGGGCAAAAATCTTGAGTACTTAACCCAAGAAGATACATAGATGGGTGATCAGCAGAAGAAGCTCAACATGATCAGAGAATACAATTAAAACTGCAAAGAGGGCGGCACCTGTGGCTCATTGAGTAGGGCGCCAGCCCCATATACGAAGATGGCAGGTTCAAACCTGGAATTGGTGGAACTGAAAAACAGAAAAATAGCCGGGCGTTGTGTGGGGCACCTATAGTCCTAGCTACTCAGGAGGCTGAGGCAAGAGAATCGCCTAAGCCCAGGAGTTGATGGTTGCTGTGAGCTGTGACGGCACAGCACTCTACTGAGGGCGATAAAGTGAGACTCTGTCTCTACAAAAAGAAAAAAAAAAAAAAACTTCAAAGAGATGGCCCCATGTACCTATCATAATGCACACATAAAGAAGACCAAGTAACGACAAATGTGGAGAAAGCAGAATTCTCATACACGGCTGATGGGAATATAAAATCACACAACCATTTTTGAAGCAATTTGGAAGCTTCTTTTTTGGGGGTGTGTCAAATGATCCTTTATTGAAACATTTTCCTTTATACTTTTTAACTAGCTGGGCATGCCATGGCACCACTGTTGATGTCATCTATGATGTCATAGGGTGGTGGCCATCCACAGTGCAGCCCACCAACTGGACCGACCCCAGGATCTCTTTAATGGTTCCAGAGAGTCTTTAACCATTTTCTCCCTAAACATTGGTGCCTCATCTGTCTGGCAATGTTGACAATCTCATCGAAAGTGATATTTCCGTTGTGTTTAATGTTTTTCTGTTTCTTTCTCTCTCTTGGTTGTCCCTTGAGGGCTTTGATGATGAGGGCAGAGGCAAAAGGTCCAGCTTCAGTTTGGGCCTGTTTGTGCTGGGTGGTCAGTTTCACTGCAGTCCTCAGACCCTTCCAATCATAGGTTGCCTTAGTGATGTCATTACCAATCTTTCTGGAGACAAACCCAGGGGCCGATCTTGGGGGCCAGGGCAGCTATTGCTCCGACTTTGCCACCCGTGCACCTCAGGTACACAACTTTGATCTCTTCGAGGTTGAACTTAGACAGCAAGGTGGAGGCAGCTGGTGTCGGATGAACCCCCGATTCAGGTCAGCTGAAGAAAGTTACATCTTGGCCTCCTCCAAGCAGAAAGCAGAAGCTTCTTTAAAAATTAATGCACCTACCATATGATCCAGCCATTGTACTCAGGGGTGAAATGAAGGCACATGTCCATAGGAAGATTTATACACAAAAGTTCATGGTTACTTTATTTGCGACAGCCCCCAAATGAAAACAACCTGAAAGCTCATCAGCAGGTAAATGGATAAACTGTTGCATATCTGTACAATAGAATATTATTCAGCAATAAAAAGGAATAAAGTATTGGAAAATGTTATAATATGGATGATCACAAAAATAATTATGCTTAGTAAGAAGTCAGACAAAAGAAGTACATACTGTAATATATCATTTAGATCAAATTCTAGGAAATGGAAACTAATGTATAGTAACAGAAAGTAGAAAAGTGGTGGCCTGAGTATGAGAAGAGAGCAGCAAGCGGGAAAAGAGAGGGTTTACAAAGGGGCACTAGAAAACTTTGGTAGTGACAGACATGTTCTTAATTTTATTGTAATGATATTCCATGGACCGGGCTGCTTGATTTGGCAAACATAAAGATAAGGTGCCCAGTTAAATTTTTATTTCAGATAAATAAATTTTTTTAGTATAAGTGTGAACCAAAATGTTTGGGGGACCTACTTTTACTAAAAAGTGATTCATTTTTTATCTGAAATCCAAATTTAATTGGGCATCTTCTATTTTATCTGATAACCCTGTTCGTGTGTGTACACATATGTAAAAAGATAGAGTTTGTACACTTTGTATATGTGCCATTTATTATGTCAATTACACTTTAATAAAGAAAAATGTAGAAAAGAAAGAAATTGATGTTAGCCAAGGAAGATGAAATGATTTTCCCAAATTCTCTATGCAAATAGCAGGAAGGCCAAAAAGTTGCCAGTTGCCATTCTTCCTGTCCAAGTGCTTTTTCTATTATACCAAGCTGGTGCTGAAAGAAAGTGTTGGCTCACAGGGATGGAAAAATAGATACTCAAAGTAAAGATATTCAGATATAGACTGATAAAAAAATTGTATTTGCTCTCAGATGACTTTATCTGTCTACTATATTACCTGTTCACAAATTGATTTATTTTAAAAACTAAGCACTGCAGCACAGTGAAATCCAGTTTAGAATAAATAAGGGATCATTTTATTTCAATCTTATTAGTAATCTGGAAGCATAGCCAGTCTTCTGGCTAAGTAGACAAGGGTAACAATATTATAAAAGCAATACCAAAAAAATGTAAGCAATTCCTACCTATTCATTGTTGCTTCCTTGTTTTTTACAACTAAATGTTTCTCAATAATTCAAATAGCAGGTTCACATGTTTTCCTTACATCCTGCTTTTAGCCAGTAGTCACTTGTTTATTTTATAACTTACAAGGTTGATAAATACCACTTACCAGTCTAAATTATCCTGGCCTAAACTGAAGTCACTTACTGCCATCCAGAAATAGCAAGCTCTTCCTGATATACTGTTTACCCAGGGAATAGAGAAGGGAAGTGCCAGACGTCATCTAGGCTAAGGAGTGTCATTTTCATAAATTACGCTTAACTTGTCTGTAATTGTGATACTCCTTACTACCAATGCCTACATTTAAGGCGGTAAATTTCTTTTCTTTTCTCTTTGTGAAGCAAAGCTAGAATTAAGTTGATGGTACCTTTTATCAACCTATATCATTGCAGAAAGGAGGCTTTAAAGGACTATTTCCACCTAGTCCAGTGTTAGCTGCCCTCTTCTCTCTGGATTTCATCATAATTACCATGATCACTCAGAGCAGTAAAAAAGCAACACACACCTCTGTCCAGTGTGGCTAAAACCAGGGCAATTCTTACCTAATGTTATTATTTCCAATCTGTTTGTATAATTTAACATCACCCCATCCCAGTTTTTCAAATTGCACTGGCACATCTATTTTATATTCATATCTTCTCACTGGTCACTTATACAATTCTGAAAAGAAGAAAACCAATTATCACAAAGTCAGAAATAAAATGGGGCCAAATTGACACTGGCAAGGTAAAGCAAGACTCTCCATTGAGATCTGGTATTATACAAATAAAAATAGTGTGCTTTTTAAATAAATATGCACAATAGCCCATTTTAAAGAAAATTTTTACAGTTACATAATTATTTAGCTCTAACAAATAGAGAAACATTATATCTAAAATATGCATGGAAGAAGTATAAGATAAAAGACAAATCTGAGGCTGGGCGCTGTGGCTTCCGCCTATAATTCCAGCACTCTGTGAGGCTGAGCGCAGGAGTTTAAGACTAGCTTGAGCAAGAGAGAAACACCATCTCTCCTAAAAACAGAAAAACTAGCCAGGCATTGTGGTGGGTGCCTGTAGTCCCATCTGCTCAGGAGGCTAAGGCAGGAGGATCTCTTGAACCCAGGAGTTTGAGGTTGCTGTGAGCTACAATGATGCCATGCCACTCTAGGCTGGGCAACAGAGTGAGACTTTGCCCTCCCCCCCAAAAACAGACGAACATGAGAGATTAGTTGTCTATGGCTTATGGGCCAGACATGGCTTGCCACCTGTTTTTGTACAGCTGAAAATGGTCTTTCACTTTGTAACTGGTTGAAAAAAAATTACAAGAAGAGTAATATTTACTGCCCCATGAGAACTGCTTTAAATTCTAATTTCAGTGTCCACAAGTTAGATTTTTATTGTAACACAGCCTCATTTGTTCGTTTACATCTTATCCATTACAATGGCAGGGTTGCATACTTACAATAGAAATGGTATATTCAGTGCCCAAACCTAAAATATTAAGTATCTCGCCCTTTACAAAGATGTCTGTTGATCTCTGCTTCAAGAAACACCAATAATTCCTCTCTTCCTTGCATTTTGTGAAGATGACATCTGACTGAGCCCCTGGCTTGCCTCTACTTCTTTGCATTTCTTTAATCTAAAACCATGTCCGCCAGTATTAGTACAAACATGAAACTAACTAAAATTTAGCAAGCAATTAAGACCAAAGGAGAGGTGAGGCTCGGTGGCTCATGCTTGTAATTCCAGTTCTTTGGGAGGCAGAGGCAGGAGGATTGCTTGAAGCCAGTAGTTTGACACCAGCCTGGGCAATAGAGACACTTTGTCGCTACAAAAGAATCTTTTGTGTGTGTGTTAGAGACAGAGTCTCACTTTGTCACCTTCGGTAGAGTTCTGTGGCATTACAGCTCACAGCAACCTCCAGCTCCTGGGTTTAGGTGATTCTCTTGCCTCAGCCTCCCGAGTAGCTGGGACTACAGGCGCCCGCCACAACGTCTGGCTATTTTTTTGTTGCAGTTTGGCCAGGGCCAGGTTTGAATCTGCCACCCTCGCTATATGGGGCCGGTGCCCTACTCACTGAGAGCACCTACAAAAAAATAAAAAAATAAAAAAAAAGGAGATTATAAAGTAGCGGCTTCCAGGTATGTGTATGTGTGCGTGTGTGTGTTTTCTGTGAGGAATATTTTCCTTTATGCTTTGTAAGAAGCTAACATCCCTCTCCCTTTCTAGAGAGCCTCCATTGTATCTGGGTGTCTACCTTGACCTCCCATAACTCAGGATTAAATTCTGAATCATCCAGACCACTTCTGAAATCCCAATCCCCTCCCCAGTACTTGGTTTTAGGAAGAGGAAAAGGACTCACTCCCGGCAAATAAAATGAAAGCAAAGTTTATCTGGAGTTTTCTAGGAAGGACTTCCCTGCTGATTAAAAACCCACTCACACCCTCTGGGACACTGTTGTTTCTTCCTGTGATATCTGAAATGGTGACAGCCTCCTGGGGACCTCAGGGGATCTTATCCAAAGATGCATGCGGGCACAACACACATGGAAAGAACTCATGGTTCCAAAGACATCATTAAACTCCTGAATCTTCCTCCCTCAGAATATCTTCTTGTGTGACATAATTTTGCTTTATTGTTCAATCTACAGGCTGTCCCAAAGGTTGCCCATAAAGTGTCCATACATAGGGAAAATAGGAATTTGTTGCTAAATGTACCTATATTTACAAAATATTCATTACAAAATTTTACAAAATATTGACAAAGTATTCTCCATGTATTGGCTACCTCCTTGTAAAATTTCGTAGTGACTATGTCACAAATAAAGGTACATTAAGCTACAGTTTCCCTGTTTTACCTATGTATGGCAACTTTATGGGTAACTTTTGGGACCCATATTTTGCAACGTATTTCCTGTTACTTGCAGTATGCTAATGGATTTTTATTAGTTCTACATACATAGATCTTTCTGGGGTTTTTAAATATTATTTCGAGAATGATAAGAAATCTACATGAATGGTAACAATTTCTTATAATAAAATTCACCACGTCTTGCACATTTATGCTAGAAAAATTCCAAGTCAAAAAAAAGTAATTTTTGGTTATCTATTTAAATTTCCCCCCCAGATGAGGTGGGCACCTGGTTGCAAAATTTTGTCAGGATGAGTCTATTTTACTTTCCAAGTAAAGGTCCAGCCAGAGATGTTTACACAATTTTTGGTTTTTTATTTGTTTGAGTATTTATTTAACATCATTCATTATCAATATACTAAAGATGAGAATTTTAAGGCAGTATCAACTTTTCCAAGAAGAAAATCAATTTGTTCTTTATTTTAATTTGTATTTGTATTTTTATTTGAGACAGAGCCTCAAGCTGTCACCTGGATAGAGTGCTGTGGCATCACAGCTCACAGCAACCTCCAATTCCTGGGTTCAAACGAGTCTCCTGCCTCTGCCTCCCAAGTAGCTGGGACTACAGGTGCCTGCCACAACGCCCGGCTATTTTTTGGTTGCAGCCGTCATTGATGTTTGGCAGGCCGGGCAGGATTCGAACCTGCCAGCTCAGGTGTACGTGGCTGGTGCCTTAGTCCATTGAGTCACAAGCGCTGAGACTAGACTTCAGTTTCAATCTCTCTTCAGATTCTACCTTCTTTTCCCGTTCAACAGAAATGATATGGAATTTTATATCTTTGGATTACGCCAGCAACTTTAATGAAAAATCATTCACTCTTTCAAATACACATTACCAAGCATTTGCCTAGCATGTTGGACTGGCCAGAATTCTGGGGAAGTTATAGAGCAGTTGGTGGAAAGTGCAAGTCCCCAAAGTGGACTAATAATGGGTTAAGGGACAAAGAGACAAAACACGTACTCATGGAACAGCTAGGAAACCTAAGTGTGGGAGAAACATGGATCAGACTGCATGGAAAGTTTCAGTGAATAATCATGTCTGTCTGTTCACACTGACCCAGTTCCAGGGTCATAGCAGGGTGCCATCAATGTTAGTTAAACCATTGGTTGAACTGTGCAAATGTGCTAAATGGAGTCTCTAAATCTTTAAAACTCTGAATTCCAAATTATGATATTATGCATGCATATCATATCTGCTCCCTTTCGGAGCAATAGTCCTGTGAGTTTATTGGAAGCAGTGACTGGTGCCCCTAATGTTTTCAGGTTGTCCATAGAAGATTTATCATTTGAGAAATGAACTAATGTGTGTAGCAAGGATGTTTCTGCCTGATGTGGGTTTGGCTCATTCAGAAAAATGACAACTTTTTCATGCTTGTAATTCTAGCACTTTGGGAGCCAGAGGTGGGTGAATTGCTTGAGCTCAGGAGTTCAGGACCAGCCTGAGCAAAAGATTCTGTCTCTACTAAAAATGGAAAAACTAGCCAGACATTATGGCAGGCACCTGTAGTCACAGCTACATGGGAAGCTGAGGTAAGAGGATCACTTGAGCCCAAGAGTTTGAGGTTGCTGTGAGCTGTGACACCATAGCACTCTACCTAGGGCACAGAGTGAGACTCTGTCTCTGAAAAAAAGAAAAGAAAGAAAGAAAATAGCTGGGCATTGTGGCAGGCGCCTGTAGTCCCAGCTACTTGGGAGGCGGAGACAGGAGACTCGCTTGAGCCCAGGAATTGGAGGTTGCAGTGAGCTGTGACGCCACGGCACTCTACTGAGGGTGATAAAGTGAGACTCTGTCTCTACAAAAAAAAAAAAAAGAAAGAAAGAAAGAAAAAGAAAAAGAAAATTGACCAAATGAACCTTTAATTCTTTTGACGCTTTAGACCTATTGCATAATTATTGCACTAACTGAATTGAAATGCAAAATTTCCCGTCTATGAGTCCATTCTGTGATAACTCTCATAATTGGAGAGTCTTCCATTAGCAGCAATAGTAATTCATCTCTACATTGTCTTGCCTGTGTCCCCCCTACGCACACATCAGATGTGCCCATCAGAGTCCATTTCACGGCTGCACATCCCACCGCCACACTCGGACTCTCCCTTACATTGGCTCCCCTGACGAGCCCAGCTCTTCTGCACTGCACATCTGCAGTGGGCAAATGATGCCCATGTTGTCAACAGATTATGAAATACACTTATGAAAATAGCCCTTTCCATGTTCCACTTGATTCCTTTTGATTGATTTCTGTGGTATGTTTCATTTTGGTTGCTGACATGGAAGGCTGACCTCATGAGGCAATATTACAGAAAGAAGTAATGTTACTATGAACTCTCATTCTCTCTGCCTCTAGCTATTAAAAATAAATGGTGTGAAAGGAAATTCTTCCCCTGACCTTGCCATGAAGTTTGGAATAGGAGGGGTAAGGGCAGGGGTGAGGGATATTTTCGTGATGAAAGACCACATTGATTTAGCCGTAATCAAATAAGGCTGCATTCAAGAAACTTTAACTAGATAGATATACTGAAAGTGCACATTATTTTATAAAAATATAACTACTACATACTTAATCATTTTTAAAAAATGAAAACTTTTTTTTAAAATATTTATTTGTTAATATAGATAGTCTTTTTTTTTTTTTGCAGTTTTTGGCTGGGGCTGGGTTTGAACCCACCACCTCCGGCTTATGGGGCCAGCGCCCTACTCACTGAGCCACAGGTGCCGCCCCCAAAATGAAGACTTTTGGGCAGTGCCTGTGGCTCAAAGGAGTGGGGCGCCGGCCCCATAAGCCAGAGGTGGTGGGTTCAGACCCAGCCCTGGCCAAAAACTGCAAAAAAAAAAAAAAAAAAAAAGAAAAGAAAAGAAAAAGAAAACTTTTTGTTAATTTTCAAGTTAACTAACCTTGTAATGACTTCGGTGTGTCTGCTTTGTGTTGGAAAGCATTGGAATATTGGGTTGGAAGTCCACAGTTTCAGTCCATCCTCTATGTGGGTATCAGTCACTGTGACCTTCAAGGCATACTGATTTGGGTTCAGTCGGAGAATGTAGATTCGCAGCAATAAGTGGTTGAAAAGCAAGAAAGTGTTTTTCAAGTGTGTTGCGAAGGCATGGGTGGGTATTCCACTGCATTTTTCCCTATTTCAGTTGGCTATTTCTCAGAATTAACCATGGCCTTCAATGTGTCATCTTCTGAGAGCTCAGTCAATTCTGTCTGAAGTTCTTTAGGTGCCTTGGTAATATCAACTAGGTGAGTCTGAAATGTTAGTTTGAGGGTGATGTCATGATTCTCAAAGTCAGTGAAACTCTCTTGGTTTTTTTTTGAGACACAGTCTCACTCTGTCACCCTGGGTAGAATGCTATGGCATCATCTTAGCTCACAGCAACCTCAAACTCGGGCTCAAGCAATCTTCTTGCTTCAACCTCCCAAATAGCTGGGACTACAGGCACCCACCAAGACGCCCAGCTTGTTTTTCTATTTTTAATAGAGACAGGGGTCTCATTCTTGCTCAGGCTGGTCTCAAACTCCTGAGCTCGAGGGATCCACCCACCTCAGTCTCCCAGATTCTAGGATTATAGACATGAGCCACCACACTCAGCCACTGAAACTTCCCTTGTAATTCTCCGATTAAAATGTCTATAATAGCATATATCATCCTACTTATCAATGACCTTTAGTAACTGGATAAAGAGTTCATCTAAAATTTCCTTTTGAAGCAGTGTTTTGAAAAAAAGATAGCTTTTTTTGAAATGCTTGGATTTTTTGCCATATACCATAGATAGTTTTATGTCACAAAGAAATATTCAAGCCAGGGGCGGCACCTGTGGCTCAGCAAGTAGGGCGCCAGCCCCGTATAACCGAAGGTGGTGGGTTCAAACTCAGCCTCAGCTGAACTGCAAAACAAAACAAAAAAATAGCTGGGCGTGTGGCAGGCGCCTGTAGTCCCAGCTACTTGGGAGGCTGAGGCAAGAGAATCACCTAAGCCCAGGAGATGGAGGTTGCTGTGAGCTGTGTGACGCCACGGCACTCTACCAAGGGCGATAAAGTGAGACTCTGTCTCTACAAAAAAAAAAAAAAAAGAACGAAAGAAATACTCAAGCCATTTTGATTTGACAGAAATCCTGCATTCCTATAGAAATCTTCTTTTAAAAATTCACATTACTCATTTTGTTCTTCATAAAATTTAACTATTTGTTCTCATGGAGATAAAATTTTGGCTAACATCTCTCCTTACAATAGCCAATGCATGCACTTTAGAATAACATGGCAAATACCACCCTGAATATCTCCCCTTTCAACTTGAGCATGTTACAAAATTGACAATGCGGTGTTGCAATTGCACAAATATAGGTAACAATAGTTATAACTTGTTGCAAAATAGTACCTTTAGCACAGAGATTTTACTGATGCAAGATACAAAGAAAAGAGAGTGTCTGGAACTATTCATACTTTAATCTGTGCAATAAACCATCATGTTTTCCTGTCATGGAAGGTGCACTGTCTATGCATACACTCATTAACTTTGCCAAATTCTGAGCAACTTCACATTTATCTCGAAAGTTATTGAAGGTGTCTATTCACTGTTTCCTGCTCACAAGAGTGCCCAAAGACTGTAACTCTTCCTAGCAAAGAAAATCTTGTTATGAGCAGAGTGAAGTCTAAACCCTGTGCCAAGTCAGTAGTATCAGTTGATTTACAGAAAGCAATTAAATAATATATATTTTCTTTTTGAAGTATTGCATGAAACTGTTCTGTTAAGTTGAAGGCTGATTCATGCTGTCAGTCTGTTATGGTTCTCTTTGAAAGAGGCAGTGGGTTTTCTCTTTAACATTAACAGGGTCTAAGGGTCCTTACAACTTTGACAATGCACTCTTTTAAAATTTCTACATACTAAATGGCTTCCCTTTTCTCCCAAGTATACAAGCTATCTTATAATTTGTATTAGTACATCATTCATATACTTATTTGATTCAGCAATAAGACCTTGAAATAATTATATTATTTATTTAATAATTATATTTTTCCAGGTCTTATTGCTGCTTGAAATAAGTATCTTTGCTTTTGCTTTCCATCTTTTAATTTTCTGCAGTATAACCTTTTGTCCTTTTCCTTCTGATTTAAAATATAATATTTCTGGTCCTTATGAGTGTTGCAATGCTGGTGAGCACTGAATTTCTTTAATGTTGATATCGCAGTATCACAGGACAAGCAAATCACCTTATCTTTAGCAGAAACAAGATAATACATGAATTGGAATTCCCAATCCTCATTAAAAAATCTATTTTCTTCCTTCAGCTTTCTCTTTGCTGGTCTTCTTCGACATGATGGGTTATTAAGCAGACAGAAATTAAAAACACTGTTGATCTGTGTCACTATTCACAATTTGATTTCAAACAGCAACACAGTATACTGTTGTCAAAAGCTAATAACTGAGTAGCGTACTTGACCTCCATAAACTCTTGCCAATCAGCCTCAGGTGGTAGTGGTGCCAGTCAGGTGGGGAAGATAGAACTAAATCATAAGAATAACAATATCATGGCTTAGTAATGTTCTAATTGTACTGTTCAATCTGGGATGATTATTTTGTTGAAACATTTTATTCTTCGGTATTTTGAATACATTCATTTTAAAAATAAAATGGAAAATATAAAAGAGAAGCAATGATGTACTAATACAAACAAAAGGATTTGTTCTATAAAATTTGGATTCAGTCAAAACGCCACACTTAGGGTGGCACCTGCGGCTCAGTGAGTAGGGCACCGGCTCCATATACGAGGGTGGCAGGTTTGAACCCGGCCCAGCCAAATTGCAATGACAATAACAATGACAAAAAAATAGTCAGGCATTGTGGTGAGCGCCTGTAGTCCCAGGTACTTGGGAGGCTGAAGCAAGAGAATCACCCGAGCCCAAGAGCTGGAGCTCACAACACTCTACGGAGACTCTGTCTCTAAAAAACAAACAAACAAACAAAATGCCACTCTTAAAGACCTAGAAGGCCTCTTGTAGTCTTTAGGCTTAAGGTTCCCCACCCCTAGTTTAGGTAGTTCTGAAAATTAAATCATTTTTTACATTTTTTTTTTGAGACAGCGTCCCACACTGTTGCTCAGGATAGATAGAGTACCCAGGCCACAGCCTCGCTCACAGCAACCTCAGAGTCCTGGGCTTAAGCAATCCTCCTGCCTCAGCTTCCTGTGTAGCTGAGAATACAGGTGCCCGCCACAACACTTGGCTATTTTTTTTCTATTTTTGGTAGAAACAGGGGTCATGCTTTTGCTCAAACTGGTCTTGAATTCCTGAGCTGCATCTCTAGCCTTAGGCTCCCAGGGTGCTAGGATGACAGGTGTGAACTACCATGCCCAGCCCACTTGTCAGATATTTAAAGAAGTGCTTGCTTCTCTTCCCATATTACTTTGTAAATCTTCAGTGTTATGATGGAATTCTTTAATTTATTTACTCAATCAACAAGTGGCTTACTTACTGAACAAATTTCTTGTGTGGCTCTCCAATGTTCAAAGCACAGTGCTGGCTGGCGGTTAAGAGTTAAGAGAAATAAACATTCTTACCCTCTAGGACAGTGGTTCTCAACCTTCCTAATGCCGCGATGTTTTTTCATTGTTACAAAGGGGTCGTGGCCCACAGGTTGAGAACCACTGCTGCAGGAGTTTACAAATGAAGAATACCTGTTAAGTTTGGTATAGAAAAGAAAAATGAAATTCATTGAAACTACTATGAATGCTGATTGTCTAATTTTGACTTGGGAGAATTAGGGATGTTTTCTAGAAAAGGAAGCATGTAAGTTTTAATAATGAGAAAAGGTTAAGGAAGTTATTTTGGTCAGATTATAAAGACGCTGTTCTGTAATCCTGAGAAATGCAGACAGACACAAATTTACTGGAGAAAAGCACTTTGTGTTTTTTACAAAAGGAAGTATTTGATGTTATTTGGTTCTTAAATTGCTCTTGGGAGCTGTGTGGAAGATGAATTAGAAAGTAGAGCCAAGACTAGTTAGGAGGCTGTTGTGATAATCTAGACAAAAGACAACAAAGGATTATTGACTTCTATCCCTTGCCTCTCAACTAAAATATAAGTTTGGTGAAGGCAGAGCCTTTGCTTCCCTACTGCTATCATCTCAGCTCTCCGAGCAGTGCCTGACACATAATAACTGTTCTAAGTGTTCTGTTCATTGAATAAATGAATAAACAAATCAGAGAAAGAATAAACGAATGAACAAACTTGATGAGACAATGAAAATGCAGAGAAGAGGTCAGAAAGAGACACTCGCTTCAGAGAATTTCTTCCTTTTCTACTGACACACATCATAGGTGGCTTCTTTCTTCCAAACGGCAGGAGACGAAGTGCATTGAACACACACACAGGCTCGGTGCCCGTGGCTCAACGGGCTAAGGCGCCAGCCACGTACACCAGAGCTGGCGGGTTCGAATCCAACCCAGGCCCGCCAAACAACAATGACGGCTGCAACCAAAAAATGGCCGGGCATTGTGGCGGGTGCCTGTAGTCCCAGCTACTTGGGAGGCGGAGGCAAGAGACTCGCTTGAGCCCAGGAATTGGAGGTTGCTGTGAGCTGTGATGCCA
>CAUYRH010179498.1:0-11029 GCA_963574655.1 Perodicticus potto
CCACCTTGCCCCTCTGTCATACCCAGTTGGTGGTAACAGTTGTGATCCAGTTTCCTCCACTGAGCAGATGCTCCAGAGGTTTGCACCTGCCTGGGTCACAGTGAGGTCTGTGACTCCTCAACCAGTCCACTACTTCCTGTCACTGTTTGGCAGGGGGAGGTGAGGCCTGACAACCTGGGTACTTGATTGGGGCTGGGGCGATTCACTCAGTTCCAGCCCTGTCCCTGATTGATGTTGCTGCTGGAACAGAACAAGTTCGCAGAATTTATTTCTGTCAAGGCTATTTTACCTGATCAGACTTGGGCTGCAAATAGGTCTGATTCAGTCTGTGAGTTCCAGCTGTTTGTGTCAGCTTTCATCCCCTGAGGGCCAGGTCAGTGTGAAGGTAAGCAAAGCATCCTCTGCCCTGGTTGTCAGCTGACACTGCACGTATTCTAATCCCTACTCTCTGTCCCACCCAGTACTGCCTCAGGCATATCCTTCACATGCCTTGGTTGCTGTCCACTCTGCCAGTGGCTACCACCGGAGAAGCCACCCTCTTCTAGCCTCCCAGAAGACTGGGAGTGTCTCCTCAAAACATCCCCAGCGGTGTGAGGCCTGCTATTGTTCCTGCAGCTGTGGTTGCTGTTTCATGCCTCAGGGGACCTTCTTTCCAGCTGGGCCTCCTCTCAGCTCACTTTCCTCTCACCACTCCCGAGCCAGAAAATCAGCACAGATCAGCAACAGTCCATGCCCTGTCCGCACCCCTCAAGAAAATCTCCGCGAATCTGGACTCTGTGGGGGACAGACCTCCAGACCTCAGGGTGAGAGTGGAGGGGAATACCAGGAACTCAAACTTGCAGGTAGAGAATATATACAGTTTTATGCAGTTTTATGCCTGGTGGGAGAGTGCTGCTGCACCCTACTAGGGGAAGGAGGTCTGGTTTTTAGAGGGTCTCTCCCGTGGGGTAGAGTGGGAGGACATCTGAACTCTGCTCGCTTGTTTGTATGGAGGTATGGAGTATACTGCAAGCTGCTCTCATGGAGGAGGGGACTCCCATCCGCTTGGTAGTGTGCTCTGTACCTTTTTGTTTGTGTCCTGGGGTCTTAGGTCATCCCAGCAGGGTTGATGTGCGTTCTTCAACCTTTTCTTTTGGCTCAGATCCAAACCATCGGTTTTCTTGCTGAGTTTCTGTCCTTTAACTCTCCTTCTGGATGGGAACCTCTCAGGAAAGCTGGCTACAGACCCCCATCGTGGCTCCTCCCCCCGAGTCCCATAGATTTTGATAGTTGTTCTTTGGTTTGTCATTCAGTTCACACAAACTTTTGATTTCCATAATAATTTTATTCTTGACCCAATAGTTTTTAGTAGTAAGTGGTTTAATTTTTATAACTTTGTGTGGGTTTGAGTGTTTCTCTTGTAATTGATTTCTCGTTTTATCTCACTGTGTTCCAGTAGTATATTGAAGTCCCTGAAAATTTTAAGGCTGCTATTTATTTCTTTTCACAGCTCTAGTAAGATTTCCTTTGTGCATCTTGGTGAAGTTGTGTACATATTTAGAATTGTTATGTTTTCTTGCTGAATTAATCCCTTTACATAATATAATGATCCTATTTGTCTTTCTTTGCCTTTATTGACATAAAGTCAATGTTATCTAGTATGAGAATAGCTACAGCTGCTCTCTTTTGGTTTCCATTAGCATGAATTTTTTTTTCCTTCCTTTCACTTGAGTCTCTGTGTGTCCTTGTGGTTTGAATGTCTTTCAAACCTGAAGACAGAAGATACTTTGGTTGTGTCTTTTAATCGCCAGCCTATGTCTTTCAAGTGGCACATTTAGACTATTTATAGTAAGAGATAAAATTGTTGTATGGGATGCTATTCTGTTCATCATGTTGGTAGCACCTTATTACTTTATTTTCCCTGAAGTTCTATTGTTTTATTAGAGTTTTTAGCTTTAATTTTGGGGGATGATTTTATACTTGTGGTTATTTATTGTGCTGGTTCATGTATTATGCAGTTCTGAGTATTTCCTTCAAGGCAGATTTAGGCATGACAAATTCTCTCAGTGATAGCTTGTCTGGAAAAGACTTGATTTCTCTGTCAATTGTTAAACTTAGTATTGCAGGATGTAAGATTCTAGGTTGAAAGTTGGCTATTTAAGATTGAAGATGGGGCCCCAATTCCTTCTGACTTGAAAGTTTCAGTTAAGAAGTCTGTTGTTAACCTGATGAGTTTTCCGTTATAGGTCAGTTTTTGTTTCTGTCTAGCTGCTTATAGAATTTTCTCCTTCATTTTTACTTTAGTCAGGGTGATTACTGTGTGTCTTGGAGATGTCCTGTTTGCTTTTAATATTCACAGAGTTTGATAACCATCTTATATCTGGTTTCTGGTTCTCTGGCAATACTGGGGAAGTTTCCTTCAATATTCCCTCATGTAGATTTTCCACGTTCTTGATTCTTTTTTCCTTCTCCCTCAGGGTTATCTAAAATTCATATGTTAAATTGTTTTGCATAATCCCATATGTCTCTAAGTGATTTTCCCTATTTTTTTGTTCTCTGTTCAGTTTTGATATTGCCCCTACAATCAGGGTTGAACATCAAGATGTGATCATTGCATTTAATACTTATCCTCCCACTTTACTTCTAGTTTTCTTACAAAAGGTCATAATTTTGACATAAGTTGTAGCTTGTTACCAAATTAATGTTTGTTTCTCTTTTTTTTGCAGTCTTATATTTCATGAAGAGTTTAAGAGTGGCCATGAGGCCAGTCAGAAGATGGTACTATCTTTGGAGGTAGTGCTGAGAAAGAAGAGGGGGAGTAAGGATTACAAAACTGTGTTTTGTTTTTAATTCTGTTTTTTTTAGTTAATAGCTTTATTAAGATATATTTCACATATCATAAAGTTCACCATTTTAAAGTGTATATAGTTCAGGGGTTTTTATTATATTTGCAGAGTTGTGCAACCATAATTATAATCTAATTTTAGAACATTCCCAACTGCCTTTTGATGAATGTTTTTGATCACAAATGGGACTGGAGAAGAGAGTAAATAATATGAGTCTAGTCCTGCTGTAGGAGATACAACTTAAAGCATGAGTGATTGTGCATATCCACCAGTATGAAAGCAGCAATTAATGTACTAGTCCTAAATTATGTCCCTTTTGATTTGTATTAAGATGACACACCATCCCTTTTTATACTTAAAAAATGTAATTATGCAATAATAGTACATTCATATATCTCAATGTGCGCAATTAAAACCACAAACAAGATGAGCTTAATGTACATACTAAATATAGCAGCTGAATATCGGATTTATGTCAGGTGCCACCTACATAGTTTTATATCAATCAGAAAAATAAAGATATATTGACTGGATTGTGTTTTTCTGGTCACCATTCAAAATTACTATATGTACTATTTTTACTAATAAGCAGTTTATTTACTTAATTATCAAGAATCCTACTTTTTATCTCTAGCTTAAAACTTCGGAGTTCCTATGGTTGCTAGGGAACTAACAAATATAATTCTTCAAGCTATTATAATATAAATGTGTAATTATACACTTTTTTCCAGAAAAAAAAGACATCCTAAGACTATTTTTCTCTAAAATGAGATTAACTAATTAAATTATTCCTATATGGGAAATAAATAAAATTAAACAGAGAAATAGCATAAAGCATGATAATATGGGAATCATCTAAACTTCCTATTATCCTCTGCTATCCACTACCTCTTCAAATCTACTCTTTATGAGGAAACAATCTTAATTCAGCCCCAATGCAAAAAATAGTCTTCTGTTTCTTCATTTAATAATATTGAATTTAGTTCCTCTCCCAAATTAAAAACAAGAAGCTCCTTACAGTGGGTTATGAAATTTATTCCTGATGGCCTCTCAAATTTGTTATTAATATTTCATTATTGTGATTGCTGATGGTCTCTGGTTCATGGGGAAGCTTTTCTTGGATAATCAGTCTTCTGTATTTATAAGAAACATTATTTATAAACTAATGTAAAAGTTCTGCTCTTTAATTATAGTGTAACCAGCTAACTATCTATCTGTGTGTGCCCGTTTGACCTTGCAATTACTGGCTTATCTCTATGATGCATTGTGATGGAGTTATTAATTTTATTTCCTTGAGACTTTTATTCTTTTGCTCTGCAGGTCAGCCAGGGATAATGACAGAGATTCCATTAATAATAATTATCAGCTACTTATGAGACACATAGAAACTATTTCTTCAAAAGTTGAGAATTTGCTCCTGAAGAAAAGCAAATGTAGATGCCTTCAAAACATCACTTCAATGATAACAGTTATTCACTGAAAAAAATGAGAGCAAGAAAATTCAACAGCACTGGAGAATCTCAGCTCTAAAGGGACTGATTTGTTTCTCATAAGCCTTCTGGCAAAGACTGACTATTACCATCGTGCAGTTCATAATGGTCATACTCATTGCATGATTTAAGACTATTAGTCTTCTATTATGAGACAGAAAGGAGGCATGTCTCCAGACTGTCCCAAATGTCAGCCTTATAAGCACTAAAGTCCTCCATTTTGAATTTGATAGAACCATATTCACACAATTTTATTTACAACATATTTGTCTCAATCAAAAATGTTTTTAGAATCTTTCCTGATTCAAGGAAGTATCCTTGATTTGGAAGTTGGGAGTGGTGAAATCACAATATTATTGCATCATATCCTTGAAAAGGACTAATAAAAGATCATCTTTCTCAGTATACTCTTGGAAGGCAAGTTGTTGAAAACATTTTGAGTTTCCCATGTTCTATTACATCTCCTTAGGCAAGAAGAATGATAAGGGTAGGTGTCATACAGTAAAAATGGGGGACAGGGGAACAAGGGTGTAGGGAGGAGAGGGGACGGAGTGCTCCCACTTAAGAGGTACAACGTTATGATGTATGGCACATCTCTTGGGGCTGGGATACGATTATAAGAGGGACTTTACCTAACAAGTGCAAACAGTGTAACCTGATTCTTTGTACCCTCAATTATCCTAAAAAAAAAAAAAAGAATATTCAATACAATTTTCAAATATCAGTGTCATTTTTCACAGAGCTAGAAAATATAATCCCAAATTTTATGTGAAACCAAAACGAGCCCAAATAACCAAAACAATCCTAAGGAAAAAAAGAAAAATCTGGAGGCATTTGGAGGCACATTATCTTACTTTGAATTACACTACAAGGCTATAGTTACCAAAATAATGTGGTCTGATATAAAAGTAGAGACACAGACCAATAGAACGGAATAGAGTACCTAACAATGAAACCATATATCTATGACCAACTTATTTTTGACAAAGCAGGCAACAGCATACACTGGACGTAAACTAAAATTAATTCACTTTGGACAAAAGATTTAAATTTAAGGCATGAAACCATAAAGAATATGGAAGGTAACTTGGGAAAAACTCTTCTGGATATCAGCCTAGGCAAAGAATTTATGATGAAGATCCCAAAGGCAAATACTACAATAATAAATATAACTAAATATGAAATTAATTAAATTCAAAAGTTTCTGCACACCAAAGGAAATACTCTACAGAGTTAAGAGACAATCTATACAATGGGAGAAAATATTCACAATTATACAACTAACCAAGGACTAATATCCAGTATGACAATGACCTCAAACAAATCAGCAAGAACAAAGCAAATAACCCATTAATAAGTAAGCAAAGATATGAACAGAATCTTCTCAAAAAACAATAAACTGCCCACAAACATATGTAAACTGCTCAACAGCACTTATTTTTAGGGAAATGCAAATTAAAGTTACAATGAGATACTACATTAGCACTTTCAGAATGGCTATTATTAAAAAGTCAAATAACCATAGATGGTGCCATGGATGCAAAGAGAAATTAACACTTATATACTGTTGGTGGGACTGAAAATTAGTACAACCCCTAAGGAAAACAGTGTGGAAATTCCTCAAAGAAATAAATGTACACTTTCCATTTATTCAGCAATCCAATGTTTGAGTTTCTACCCACAGGAAAAGAAGCCATTTTATAAAATAGACACCTGCAATGAATGTTTATCACAGCATAGTCACAATTATGAAGATGTGAAATAAAAGTTCCTATCACATTATGAGTGGATAAAGAAAATGTGTGGTGTGACACAAACACACACACATACAACATACACAGAGCATGGAGTGCTACTTAGCCATAAAAAGGAATGAATTGTTGTTTGCAGCAACAATGCAATGGACCTGGCACCATTATCCTAAGTGCAGTATCTCAGGAACAAAAAAACAAACACCATATGTTCTCACTAATAAGTGTGTCCACATATGAGCACAAAGAGATATAAAGAATGTTGGGAGGTAGGAAGAGGGAGGATAGGAGGGGGATGAGTTATCAAAACACATTTATTGGGTACAATGAACATTATTCTGGTGATAGGTACATGAAAAGTCTTGATTTCCATGTAACAAAAACATTTGTACACCTTTAATATTTTGAAATTTAAAAAAAAATCCATTAGCTGACCCTTGCTGATTGGTCAGGGCCTATTTGGCATAAACTCCTTTTTTCAATTTCCCTAAAATGATTCCCCCATAGTAATATAATAGAATGAATAGAATGGATCTAATGAATTCTGATATTTTATATAAAGATGCTCCATATAAAGATCTTCCCATAAGGCTGTAGATGTTTGAGGTAAAGGGGATAAAATATTGATCCTTGTTATGAGTACTCTGGAAGGATAAGACTTAAGTTGGATAGAAGAAATTGGGAAATCTATAAGCTAATAACTCTCCAACTAGGAAAGGATGAATATACCTCCACTCCTATCCTGGAGGTCAACATGCATTGGTTCTAAGAGAACAGTAGGAAGAATGCTCAGGATGGAATATTTCACTTTGTGTAACATATTGCTAGAATGTACCAAAACTTGGATCCAAATTATGAAACACTAGGCATGTTAAACTCAGAATATACAAAATTAAGCTTAGAAGAAAAAGACAGGCATCTGAGGTCTGCTGAAAATGAAGCCTTTTCTCTTTCGGAAACCCACAAATAATAATTTCCTTTGCCTCAGCAAAAGGAAAGGTATATTTATAACCTTAAACAATTTTTCTCTTTCTAACCTATGCCCTATAAAAGGATAGGTTAATTTCCAAAGAGCTCAGATATAAAAAAAAAAAAAAAAAAACCTCTCATAAACAAAATATCTCAGCCTGTATGAGAAAGAAGAGTCAGAGCTTTATTTACCAAATTAACAATTAGTAAGTCCATTAAGGGAAATTATTTCACTATAACCTCAAGTCTAGAAATACACAAACACACACACACACACATTTCACAAATATTTTCCGGTGAAACTTCAAAGAAAATACCTTAATGTACAGGGCCTAGCAGATATGAATGAGGAAAGGCATTTCAGAAGGGTGTTATCATGCACAGAATGTATGATGCTTGTTATGATTTGAATATGTCCCCCTAAATTTCATGTGCTGGGAACTTGATTTCTAGTGAAGGGATGTTGGGAGGTGCTTTGGTTATAAAGTGTCTGTCCTTCTGAATGGATTAATGCTGTTATAAGCAGGGGTGGGTTTATGGCGGGAACAAGCTCCTTATAAAAGGAAAAGTTTGCCCCCACATCTTGCTCTCTCATTTTCTTGACTTTATGCCTTCTACCATAGCATTATGAAACAATAAGGTCCTCACCAGACTTTAGACCCCTAATCTTGGTCTTGCTGGCCTCCAGAACTATGAGGAAATAAATTTTTGTTCACACAAATTGCCCATTCTCAGGTATTTTGTTATGAACAGACTGAGACAATGCTCTCTATTTCTAAGACTGATAGAGCAGTTAAAGGAAAGAAAAAACTTGTTGTGATATGTTTGTATGCAATCATAATTGTATAATGAATAGGCGACCAATAAAGTTTGAGTATGAGAAAATTATATTAGATTTCTTTAGCTTAGGAGAAAACTAATGAGGGTCAATTGACTAAGGGCAATAAACAGTCTTCATTTATCCAAAAATGTCCTGAGGGAATTTTGTATGGAATAAAAAGTGGATGTTTGTATTAATTTCCTAGGACTGCCATAAGAAATAACAACTTGTTGGCTTAAAACAACAGAAATTTTTCCTCTCATATATCTGTAGGCCACATGTGTAAAATCAAGGCTTTGGCTATGATGGTTCCTTCTGAAGGCTCTGAGGAACAAATCCATTCCATATCTCTCTCCTAGATTTTGGTTGGAATTTATGCCATTCCTTGGCTTGTAGCTGCATCACATCAATTTCTTCACATGGCCTTTCCCTCTGTCTCTCTGTATCTTAAATCTTTCTTTTTTTTGTCTATCTTCTTTATGTCTATCTTCACATGGCCTTTCCCTCTGTCTCTCTGTATCTTAAATCTTTCTTTTTTTGCTCTTATAAATCTACCAGCCATTGGATTTGAGGCCCCTATTCAATTCAGGATGTCCCCATCTCAAGATTACTAAATTAATTACAGCTGGAAAGACTATATTTCCAAATAAGGTCACATTTACAAGTACTGGGGATTATGTCTTATCTATATATTTTGGGAGGACACAATTCAACCCACTACAGAGTTTCTCAGGGAGAGAGAGGTAAGCTTTCAACTGCTTTTCAGGGAAAGCAATTCAATAACTAAATTTCCTCCTTACCAAAGAGCCAAACACCCCGATATAGGAAAAGTTCATTTCCTAGGGCATGACTTTTCAAAAGAACTTATTGAAAAGAGTTAGCTATTTAACTCCAAAATTTCAATTTATTAAGAGCTCTCTCTCCAAGACTGTTACATCTGTATTATCTCTCTGGTTCTAAGAGGTGTATAGCTTTTTGTTTGTTTGTTGTTTGCTTTAGTTTTTTGTTTGTTTTGTTTTGTTTTTGTTTGTTTTCGCCAAGGATCATATTTTACTTCATATCCCTTAAAACAAAAACATGAATGGGTACATACATTATGGTGCTCGGGAAAGAAATATATGATAGTGATAATATTCTTGTCTTTAAATAAGACTAAAGATGATTAGTAATGAGTTCAAGAATATGTCTACTATCTTTCAGTGCTAAGTAGTCTGGCACACAGTAGGTTCTCAATAAATACATATTAACTCTTTGAATGAAACTCAGATTATGTTTAAGTTCACATTCACAATTCACTTATGAAAGTAGAACACCAGACCTGTAAATCAGATTGCCAGGCAGAATGGCTGGTCAAACTCAGAAAAGTTGTATCCCACCAGCAAACAACTTCTTTCCCATGCCCTAGTTCTAAGAAGGACATAGTCCAGAATGTCAATAATTGCACACAGGAACCAATAAAGCAAAATGGTTTAAAAAAAAAGCATTTAAAGCAAAAATCTCAGGTTACAGCAGAAGGAAAGACATATTCCAGAATATGGCAGAAAGCTATGTATAGACTTACATGGATACCAGGAATATATTCCCATCACATTAAATTTCACACTGGCAAGACTCACTCATTTACCCTACTGCCAATGGCCTGTGATGTCTGTGAACATAGAACATACACATACTTTAGGATAAAAGTATTGAAGAGAAATAGCCAACAGTTCTCATATTTCCTATTATACTAAATTCTCAAGAGATAGATTACCTTTTCAAACAGTATGGCTATAATAAAACACAAAAGAAAATAGCCCATTATCCCTTTCCTGTAACATTATATGACACAAACCAAAACATTCTCTATCCTATATGCTACAAGTCTGAAATGCAGGAGAAGCTCCAAAGAGTCTCTTTATCAAACATCTGTCGCTTTCTCTTGGGTGTACATAACAATAATGACAGCAGCCTAACCTCCCCCACACAGGTATGTGATTTACAGGATTACTGTGCTTATGGCTTGTGTGTAAGTAAAAATGTGTAAAAATATTAAATTATCCTAAGTTAACCTGATGGAGAAAACTGGTTACTTAGTATTGAAAAACGCCCTTGTGTATTAGTCAGGCTATACTGTAAAATTATTGGCTTTCCTTTGGACTGCTTATAGATCACAATGGGCCTGACTACAAAAGTCACTGATCCATAGCTAGAAGGCAACACAATGTAATCAAATGTTCCCATGCCCAAGAAAAGTACGTGTCGGGGGAGGGTAGTTGATTGAGCCCTATAGATGTTGCAGAAAGAAAAATGCTATAATGAAACACAAATTATCCTGCCTTTGAGCAATAAACTGGAGGGCTGACACCTTAACTTGCCTGTTTCTAGGTGTGTGCCTCTTTCTAGCAATTAACCATGATAGCTTTATTATGGTCCATGGAACAGCTAATCAATAGGGTGGGAGGCTAGTTACAATCTACAGCCGGTTCTGTGTGCCTGCATAATACCCATGATTTTGCTCCCAGCTGTTCAGTTTAATCTTTTTATGGTTGTTTATGACCCACAGTCAGAAAAATCTTCTATTTACAGCTCATTTATCATTCTTAACATTTTCACAAATCCAGGCTGAATGCTCTGAGGGTGGGGAATAAGCCCAGACTTCCTAGTCCCCTTTGCTATCTCGGCACATCATACTTCCTTCTTCCTCTGAAAACCTAAAAAACCATATTTTGTTACACTCCAAATTTACTTTCAGCTGGTTTTACCTGACCCATGAGATTATGCTACTAGAAATTTAAAAGGCAAATCTGTATTTTTGAATTTCTTTCTGCTCACAGCGAGCTATATATGATGGCCCTAGTTCTTTGGAAAAGGGACAGATGGAAATAGGTAAAAGTCAATGATCATTTGTATATATTGCTATAACACTAATGGAAAACCATACTAGAGAATGGATATCACCTACAAGTATCATTAATATGGTATTATTTACTAACTAAATCTCCAAAGTTGGTCAGTCCAAGTCAAACCCTTTCCTTTTGCTAATGAAGGTAGAGCACCATCACATTCTCTTTACTATTTATATCATATTGATAATAAGTTATAGAATTTCCAGATTCATTCCTTTTTAAGCAAGTGTTGTCAAATCATGTTGAGAAATTTTGATAAAATTTATAAACAAAATGTGTCTTATGT
>CAUYRH010179508.1:0-20229 GCA_963574655.1 Perodicticus potto
ATCATAATAAAGATATCTGTACCAGAATGTTTATTACAGGTCAATACATAATTGCTAAGTCATGGAAGAAGCCCAAGTGCCCATTGACCCATGAATGGATTAATAAATTGTGGTACATGTATACCATGGAATATTATGCAGCATTAAAGAAAGATGGAGACTTTACCTCTTTCATGTTTATATGGATAAAACTGGAACATATTCTTCTTAGCAAAATATCTCAAGAATGGAAGAAAAAGTATTCAATATACTCAGCCTTAATATGAAGCTAATTTAAAGGTTTCATATGAAGGCTAAAACCCAATTATAACACAAGAATATGGGGAAAAGGGCAAGGGAGGGGAAGGGAGGGTGGGAGGATGGGTGGAGGGAGGGTGACTGGTGGGATCACACCTACGGTGCATCTTAGAAGGGTACAGGTGAAACTTACTAAATGTAGAATAAAAAAGTCTACAAATAGTGATTATGAAAATGCCATGAAGGCTATGTTAAACAGTTCAATGAAAATATTTCAGATTGTATATGAAGTCAGCACATTGTGCCCCATAATTGTACTAATGTACACAATTATGATTTAATAAAAATTTTTAAAAAGATTAAGAGAATCAAAAAACTGCTAACTAGACTAAAAATAAATTTTTTTAAGATTAAATATATTACAAAATAAACATCTCCACTAAAGTCACTGTCACTAAAAGAAAAAGTAGCAAAAAACAGAGTAACATGTGGTTGTCTTTGGATAATCGGATTATGGGTGATTCTTTTCTGTCTACTTTTCTAAATATTTCTATAATTGCTATCTTATGCTAGCAATAGCTATTGAGATACTATTTTAGGAATTTTATACATTTAACTTATTTCATATCTCAGAACCCCTATGAGATAGGTACATTATTATTCCTGCTCTGTAGAAGAGAAAACTGAGGAACAGAGACTTACGTTTCCCATTATCACACAGCTATTAAGTAGTATAGCCAGGATTTGAATACAGTTGTGGGGCTGTACGTGTCCCTATAAGAATGGTGTATTACTTTTTTCTAATGGAAGCCTTAAAATATATTTTTTAAATGGAGGTACACACAAATTGCCATAGGAATTCAAAGGAAGAAAAGTCCTCCATCCTGGGAATTGGGGAGGTTTTAGTGGAGAGGCTGAATGGGAATTTAACACATACTAATCAAAGGAAGAGCATGTCAGAGGACGGAAGAGCTGGGGCAAGGCAGTCAAACTTAACATTGGTGGTTTGCAGACAAGGAAGGTGCATTGTTTTTATGACTTGTGTTTACATTTTATTCAGTGCCTCCAATCTCTATTTCCTGAGGAGGTTTATGCTGCTCCTGCACTGAGCTTGCTTTTTGCCCCCAAATCCAGCATCCTTTCAGAAAATGTCAGAGCTAGAAGGTACCATCTCCGTCAACTTCCCATTCAAAGCATCCCTTGCTTGTATTATTCTTAACAGAAATCTCACCTGTGTCCCTAAAGAGCCAATTTCATTCTTACAAAACTGTAAATTGTTAGAAAATTCTTCCTTATATCTGGCCTTAAATCTAACTCTGCATAACTTATCCCCATCGGCCTGCCCCCAGAGGCCTTCCGAGTGACACTGAGCACGCCTCGGTTCCTGGGCCTTTCGTTATCAGACTCTCCTTACTCTTCTCTTCCCCAAGACAAAAGTCTTCTGTTCCTTCAGCAACTTTCCATGTGACTTGGTGCCCAAATTCTTTCTATCATCCCCCTCTCTTTTCAGGAAACATTGTAGTTGGAAATAATCCGTTAATATGATTACTCAGAACTGAATAAGACCCTCCAGTGAAGAGAACAGTGAATTCATTACCTACCATAACCTGGTCTCCATCTGACTCGGGACCTTCTTCATACTACTACCCCTTATGGGATGTCATCAGACACACCTCCTGAACCTTTTAAACATAAATCTGTGTGACACTAGGTACTCTTAAGCCTATACTTGTATAATTATGTCTTTCAACCTACATATAGTTTTTTATTATTTATTCTGGTCAAGGAAGAATATTAATATAAACGTGGTGTTTGGATGAAAAAAAATCCAGTAATGGAATTTAACAATTCTTGCCTCTCATAATAAATTATTACCCTAAATTATTTGGGCTTGGACATTGGGGACAAGACAAGGAGGCTGTGTCATGACATCACAGATCCAGAGGTTATGGGGTCTTTATTTTCTGGGGCTAAATGGGAAGATACAAACAAATCTGAATTTCCCTTGTAGAATAAAAGAAAGACATTTGTTTCTACCAAGGACTCACTCAGAGCACTCCAATAGCCCACATTTGGCAAGGGGCAACATTTGCCCCAAGTGTGTGAGCCATGGACAGGTGCTCACGCACGATGACATTACCCTAACTCAAGGCAAAATTAAAGAGAAGGATGTAATGATTTTCTCATAAAGTTAAATATATTCCATTTAAAAGATTATTCTTTACTCAGAAATTATATCTTTCCATCATGTCCTTTTTTGTGAAGTAAATGGTTGAGTCTTTTTTACGAATCCACTTTTTAACAAAGGAAAGTAATGCAGAGCAGAGAAATGAGTAGAAACTGAAATCTTGCTGATATCAATGATTTAAGATCAGCCCTTGTCCGAACACCATCTTATAAGATACATAAAAATTACATAAGCCAATTAAACCAACTGAATTGGATTGTTGCTATAACCTAAAACAACCTAACTAGTAAAAGACACAGAGAAGGGAAACTCAAATATGGTTTAAGTTAATTTGTAATCTCAACCAAATTCTCTACATGCCCTTTGAATACTGGGTCAGAGTCCTCCAGCTTGGGTGGTTGGCAAAGCCTCACACTAAATCATTTTCTGCTTCCTTCTCTGTGCCTTCCTAGGCCACTGGAGTTTCAAGAGAATTGCCTTGAGCTGTAACATCCACTTCTCATATTACTTGGTCGCTTTGACCTAAAGTGTTGATCCACATTGTCCAGGATTGTTGTTTCCCTCACCTGCCATCAACAGGACTGTTTTCTAACTCACCACCTGGAGGGGTTCTCTCACATGATGTGCCAGAGACTGGCGGAAAGTAGCTGTTCACCAAACATCCTGTTCCTGTTTATTTCCTGGCACCCGGAGAGACTGTATTTCCTGGGTCCCCTTCAGTTAGGGGTGGGCATGTAGCTGAGATCTCCTTCTCTGTGACTAGGGGGCTAACCCTTTTAAGAAATGACCATGTTCCCTCCATGCTCTTGGATAAAGGACATGAGGCCCCAGGGGTTCACAGAGCCACCATATAGAAGAAGATTGAGTCCGTGAATCACTCCTGAAAGACAGCCACTTACCAACATGAAATATCTGCCTTGGTGTATTGTCGGGGTGAGAAATGAACTTCTCTAATGTTTGGGCTATTGTGTATCTTGGGTAATAATTGTTACAGCAGCTAGTTAAATGCTAATTAATAAACCTGACTTTCTTATTATCTATATTTCTACCTTTAGGCTCAGTTTAAGCTCTTCTTTCTCTGTGCCATATTTTCTTGAAGAAGTAGCTTCCATTACAGCCTAGTCTTTCTCTTCTCAATTTTGTGTTGACACTCTCTCTTCATAGTCATCTGAATTCAGTCTGCACACCTTGGATAAGTCACCAACCAGTTTTCCCTCTCTCTGACCAGTATGCTAAAGCTGAGCCATCAGGCTTAGCCAGTGTACTCCCCAGGCCTGCTTCTTTACTTGGGTGTGTTGTTTCTCAGAACCAAATAAAGTTACAGATATGACAGGGTTAGAAAAATTAAAAGCACCAGAGCAGTGGTTTAGAGATTCCAGTTCACAGACCTAAACTGAGCAATTTGCATCAGAATTGCCTGTGATGAAATTTTTAAAATAGAGATAAATGGATCTCCCATTCATAGATTTTGGATTTGATGTTCCCAAAGTGGATGACTTAAGATTTTAAAGTATCTTTAAGACCCTAGTGCACAACCAATGTGCTAGACATTGGCATGTCAAGGTCAGCATCAGTGCTAGCAAATATTAACAACAAAGCAACCCATGACAAGCAATAAAGCACAGCCGGCAAGGGCTTGGGATTTGAAGTCAGACTTGAGTTTGAATCTAGGCTCCACCACTACCGAGCTGTGACTTTGGTACTTACTTAATGTCTATGAACCTCAGTTTTCTCAACTGGTACATGGTCTTCATAATGCCCCAATGCTACACAAATGAAATAATGACCATGAAGTTCCTGGCATAAGAGCTGTGTAAATCGTAGATATATGGGGGCAGAGAGTATCAGAGAAAGATACAAGTTCATTTACAGAGAGATGACACCTGTGACAACTTTCATACTCGGGGAGAACAAGTGTCCGGAAGAACACCACGTGTTCAGTATCTTCTCTTTCCCTTGGACCATATTATCCATCATAAACCATTCCTGGGGCTGGTTTTGCTGATGCTGCCACTATTAAAAATAGCCACCAGAGGGAGCGATTTTGCCCCGTCTGGTATTTTGAATCTTACCACAATTTGGGTTTTCACTTCTCTTCTTATTTTAAGTGAAATGAAGTGGAAGCAGGCCCCAGGGTCTGATTCACAAGTTCAGTCCTCGCACAGCCTGGGTATAAGGCTGCCTTAGCACTCCCTGAGTGCAAAGCAGGTCCCAGTAAGGGCAGTTGGCCTCCTGCTCTCTGCTCAACCCAAGGTTGGGCCGCCAGCTTCCCAGGTGCTAGAAAAAACCTTCACATCACCCAGGACCTCCAATGCCTTTCCTGTATCTGGACCTTCTCCTCCAGCCCTGGGTCCCAGGCCCTTTGAGTGCAAGTGTAAGAGCTGGCTCGAGTCCTTCCTCTGCCCCTGGCCTGCTGTACACTCCTGGGCTCATCGTCTGTCTCAGAGCCTGTCTCCTGATCTGTAGACTCACCAGTTTCACAGGGTTCCATGAGGATTAAATGAGCTAAAATAAGCGGAAGTGCTTTGCACCTGGAAAACCCATACAAGTGTAACGCATCGTGACCAGCCTTCCCGTTCAGTGGAAGGCACAAGCCCAGGGCAGCATTGCACCACATATCCCAGTGTTCCCTGTGAACTGTTCTCCTCCCCCCCATTTCCCAACTGGCCTTGCAGAAAACAGAAGAGTTCTTTTGCCTCAGCTTAGCTCACTTTCCCAAGTTCAAGTAAAGGACGTTTACAAACATGCCGAAAGCCCCATTTCGTCATATTGCTCCTGCCTGTCTGGTAATTCTTCAAAAATCTATACTGAGCTGGATTTTACTACCAGAAAGTTCACCCTCAGGGAAAGGGAGTCATTGGATTAAGAAAGTGATCCTAGAAAACCCTCCTAGGGATTTCCAAAGGGTTTTTGAGAATAAAGAAAATGTATCACTTTGGTCCTGGGCCGCTGAAAAGGGACTAAAGTAGAAGTTGAAACTTTTCCTTTTAGAGCTGCCACAAGCGTGGTGCAGGAGGAAAAAAATCAGACTTCACTGTGCCTCAGTTTCCCTGCTTGGAAAATGGAGATAACAACGTGCCCTCCCCACTATTCCCCAGGGTTTTTAGGAGGATGATATAAAATAATTATATTACCAAAAATAATGTTTAGCACTTACTATCTATCAGACACTGTTTTCATTGCTTTATGCTTACTTAAATCCTCAGAGCAAACCCATGATAGGGGTTCTTATCTCTGCTTTATAAGTGAGGGAACCAAGCAGAAAGGGACAGTGACTTTTCCAAGTGCTTATTGATAATCATCATTATTAACTATCAATGGCCGAGTCCCTATTGCTGCACATTATGAAGACATGGGCTTTTCCTAATCAGACAATTGAGTCTGTCAAGGGAAATGAGGTTTTCTGGGTTCTCCCTAGAGTGGGGCCCTTCACAATAGCACTTCTAAGTGACAAAGGAGATGCACTCTTTTGTTCGAATGAGTTCAGTACTTAGGGAATTCTGTTCCACAGATACATAAAAATCAAGAAATGTAAAATCCATGTGGATAGTGCTATGCCCAACTCCATCTTGCTGGGAGCTTTCAACACTCCCCGTTTAAGACAGGAAGCTCAGCTGAAAGAGTTTGTAATAACTGCAAAACCCCAGCTTCCCCCTTGTAAGGATGCCCCTTACCAGGTGTTGGCTCTTGTCAAATTCAGCTTGCATTAAGGATTCCTCCTCCCCTACCAAAGCCCCTTATAAAAGGTTTCTACCCCTGCTTCTAGGTGTCGAGAGACTTTCAGGCGTGAGCCTGCTCTTGGCCTCACCAATCAATAAAGGACCTTTGCTTAATTTGGACTCAGTGTGCTGGTGTTTCTCTATTCCACTCACTCTGGGTATAACAATTAAACAAATGAAGTCCTCCCAGCAACACCGATACGCAGAGCAATTTGAAACTTGCACAGGTGAATGAGAAAAGACACTGTCAACTATGTTTCTTGGAAGTGCAATAATGGACTGTAACATAGCCTGTCTCAAAACTTTCCTAGTAACCCACGACATAGAACTTGCACATCAATAATATTATTGACTTCCTTCCTCTACTTAATTATCCCAATCCTCTTCCTGAATTTTCTTCCAGTTCCTCTCCAGTTCACTCCCAACACCCAAGTTCACTCCCAGACCCCAAGTCCCAGATCTCTGATTCCATGTGACCTTCTGTTGTTTGTACAGCAGCTGCAGGCAGTCGTCTGAGGACCACTGTGACACTACTGTTCTATCCACCGGGTGCTCCACTCCAGAGACCACCCAGCAGAAGCTAGAAACCCTGGGAGCACTGGAATCTGGGAAGCTTCCTTTCAACCTCCCAACATGTCCCCTGAATTTCAGGGGCCCTCAACTTCTCTGACATTCTCTCCACGACGGGCTTAAAGACACCCTGCCCCAGGCACCACACTCTGTTGCCCAGGCCGGGGTGCCGGGGCATCAATGTAGCTCACGATGTGCCAGGCCAGGGGTACAAATCACTCCATGGATTTTTAGCCTTGAAAGTTTCAGAAGTGAAGGACTTATTTGCAACATGGGAAATTCTCAGTAATTATCATGAAGGCAAACAGTTTTGATTCCTTACATGTCAGGCACCGTGCTAAACACTTGACACATTTTTTTTTAAGTGTCCTTTAAGGTTGGTGCTATTGATACTGTCATTTTACACTAACAGCCTAAAAAGCATCAGAACCTAGGGCAGGGGTCAGCAGGTTATAGTGCATGTGCCAGGCATCTATTTCTATAAATAAAGTTTCACTGGAACACAGCTGTGCTCATTTGTTTATGAGTGTGTATAGGTGCTTTTGCGCTAGTGACAGAGTCTAGTAGTTGGGACAGAGATCACCTGTGGTGGTCTGGAATCCTGAAAGATGAGCCGTGTGACCCTTTAAGAAAAAGCTTGCCAATCCCCACCTTGGGGGCGAACTGCCTGCATTTCAGTTCTTGCTGTGCTTCTCATCAGCGGCATGACTTTGAATCAGTCATTTCACTTCCGTGGGCTTTGACCTCCTCATCTGTAAACTGGGAATAATAATACAATCTGTATCAGAGGATTGTTGTGAGGACAAAGTTAAAGGGTTGCCCCACTCACAACAGCAGCATCTGCATTACCCAGGAACTTGTCAGAAATGCAAATTGTGCTTTACCCCAGACCTACTTAATCAGAAATTCCAGGGGCCAGCCCAGAAATCGGTTCTTCAACAAGCCCCCACGTGACTCTGATGCCAGCTAAAGTTTGGGAGCCAGTATGCCACATTAAAATGGCCATCCATGCTAAGAGGATGTACTTCGGATTGTATTTAATCCATCTCTGGACTACTTCGGATTGTATTTAATCCATCTCTGGATCACTTCGGATTGTATTTAATCCATCTCTGGATCACTTCGGATTGTATTTAATCCATCTCTATGTGTGTTATTGGATTGTCTTGAAAATCAGCCAGAATTTCTTAATCTCCTTAGTGGGGAGAATAACATTTGACTTTTCTTTTCTATCCACCAAGTACCAAGCACACATTAGGTGCTTATTCAACACATGGGATTGATTGAACGATTTCTAAAGATGGGGTTGTTTTCCTGAGAGCCAGTAAGTAGAAGTGGCTTGGGGTACGTGAGCGGGCCTCAGAGAATCCTTGAGTCGCCTAACGTCATAAGCACATTTTTGCTTATATAATTGTCCATTCTTTTTCTGTAGGTCCCCTAATCTTTCATCATGTTCTCAAAGATTCCCCAACATTTTAAACACCACCGTCACATAAGGCACACACTCATAAGGGCAGAAGACGGTAAGTGCCGTGGTATTAGACTGGGGCGCAAGGGATGGATCCTCACCCATTCCCCGGGGCACAGCAGGACCCAGAACACAAGCTGGGCCCCTCTGTTCCTTTCTTCACTTCCCCTTCTCTGCCTCTGCCCCTGCCGTGTCTGCCTTCCTCCTCCCCAATTCTGCTTTTCCCGGGAATTCTGTCTCTCTTCTTCCAGCTACTGAAGAGAATGGGGTAGACAAAACTCTGCATCACGTCATGGAGATGGCTGTTTAATTTGAGATGAGTGTTACATTACTCATTGCTCTGAGCCCCCTTTGATCCGTCAACACTTGCTGCTTTTATCCCCATGTAGTGCGTACATTAGTGCCCTGAGTGCTTCGTGGCCTTGTTGTCTTTCAGATGCTGTCAGAGATTATTTACTCAAGAAAGCAGATGGATATCTTGTTTAATGTCAAAATAATTACTATTTGGTTGGCCTGATGGTTTATTTATGCTTTCAATATTTTTATGTTTACATCAAAAGAGCATCGCTAAAATTATATTTTTTCTCTGTGAAAATAAACAGGATATGACAACCTTTTTTTCAACCTGATTTTTCTATTTGATGACTTGGCTGATTTGAATGGTTAAAATGGTTGGAAGATAATGGAACCAAATACATACTTTTTATTTGTGTAAAAGCTGGAAAGAGGCAATAAAAAATGCTTTAAATGAGGGGTGTTATAATGCAGTGGTTAAAACACAGAATTTAGCCTCAGTTTCAAACCCCAGCTGTGCTTCTAGTTGTATGAACCTTAGTCTAGTTTCTCAAAATCCCTGTGCCTCAGTTGCCCCATCAATAAAATAGACATTCTGATTGTTATGAAAGTTACAGTTCCTATGTGTAAATTTCCTGGTCATTCAAATACTATTTTGTATTGGCTATTATTTAAATAAGCCTGACTTTTAGCGTAATTCTGAGTTCAAAATGGAGAAAGGCATCAATCTGTATAATTTTATAAGGGACTTAAAGACCTAGAGTGAGTCTCCATGAGCCACCACCTTCCAATCTCTCTGCTTCTGTGGCCACCTTGTCTCTATTTTATGAAGCAGGAAGTCTTCCAGTTCCCTGTCCTGACCATGGACAGATATTCCCATTTCTCAGATAAGCTTATCTGGAAAGGTGTTAAAAGGTGAGGTTTATTTGGACATAATGAGCCCACTGTTTTTCTTTTCAGGGAATCACCACCAGATAGTTCTACCTAGAAGAGTTTCTCTACTTACAAAGTTTTTTTTTTTTCTTGAGAAAGAGTCTCACTATGTCACCCTCAGTGTAGAGTGCTATGACATCACAGCTCACAGCAACCTCAAAAATCTCGGGCCTAAGGGATCTCTTTTTTTTTTTTTTTTCTTTTCGACTAAGCGATCTCTTGCATCAGCTTCCCAAGTAGCTGGGACTACAGGCACCCACCACAACACTCAGCTATTTTTGTTGTTTTTGTTGTTGTTGTTATTGTCATTGTTGTTTAGCAGGCCCAGGCCAGGATCGAACCCGACAGCCCCAGTACATGTGGCCGGCACCCTAACCACTGAACCACGGGTGCTGGGCCAACAAACTTTTATTCGTTTTCATTTAGCAAGTTTTATTTCAGCTCTCTATTTTACTAAAGAGGCTCAAGGGAGGAAAAGCTCTCCCGGCAGGTTACAACCACTACAGCACGTGACAAGAACAACAAGGAATAGGGATTGTACAACCTCCCTCCCCTGGGAGCTCTTTTGGTTATTTTGACTTTACTTTTGTCTGTGTTATGTCTTTATTCTTCACAAGACTGCAATTTTCTATTAAAATAAGCATAGATTACTAGGTGCTAATTTATTAATTCAGCCAAACCAGTCTCTTTCTAGTTGCTTTTCAGCTGACTGATAAAATAAATGCGTTCTTTATCCTCAGTTCTGCTTTCTCGAGTTCAAGTTCATTTCTCAAGTTTACAATGGCTTGTGGAGATTCATCTTTCTTCAAAATGTTTCCTAGAGCACTGCTCTCCCACTGTGGGAGGAATGTGTCCAGAAATGGTTGTGATGGTGTGTTAGGTTACCAGGTTTGGGGGTTGTTACAAGTCGGTGGGGCCTTTGAATTTCCCTCTTTGCTATGGAGAGACAGGTAGGATGATTAGAATCAGCACTGGCAGAGAAGGCTACAAAGCCCATTCTCCTCCCAGAATGTAAGCCAGGGTAGAACTGCCTTCTTCACGTCCCCTCTCTCTCACTGGAGTCCAAGGCTGCACCGAAGACACATTCTGTCTGGCACAGACTAGATGCCACACAGTATTTCTTGGTCCACATGCCAGGAATTACACATTCCTGCTGTGCTGTAAATTCCTCCCATGTATCTGGCATTAAATATTTGGAAATAATAATTTTGTATTATTGTATCACCAGAAATTTCAAGAATATCAACGATTCAAAAGACTGAGATACCAGGCTACAATTTAATTGCTATTTCATTAGTGCAAAACAGAAGTATCATAGTGGAATATAACTCCGCGTTTTGGGAATTGATTCTTAGACCTAGAAGGACCACAGAAGGCCATTTAGGCCTCTTCTGATATTAAAAATCTTAGAGAACCACATCAATTGACAAAGAAATTTTAAAATGCAGGATGTGGCAAAGTGGAAACCCACTACTGGTGGAGTTATAAAGTAGTCCAAACACTCTGGAGAGCAATTTGGCAATATCTGGAAAACCCAAATATGTGCCTGCCTTATGATCCTCATATTCTACTTCTAACAGATATACTGTGGAAAGAATCTCACTTAACGGTGCAAGCAGACAAGCAGAAATATTCTCACTGTAAGTTGGCTTTAGCAGCCTAATGCTGACAACAATGTTCATGAGTAGTGAGATGAGAAAATAAATTATGATATATTCATACTATATAAAACCATAGAGCAGTTAAAATAAGTAAACTGAATTGCATGTATCAACATGGATAAATGTTGGGAACAATGCTGAGTGGAAAAAATAAGTTAATGGAGGATGTGTTCAGCATAATGTCATTTATAGGCATTAAGACTATATACAAATATGTATACACCCAGTGAAAAATAAAAAGAAAAAGGGAAGTATATACCCTAAACAAACGGAATCTGTAAGAACTTATGACATTAAAAAGTAGATCTGAAAAAAATATGGCAGATATTATTCTGGTAGGCACATGGGATTTTTTTGATTCCCCAGACTTTTTGTATATTTCTATTGTTTTTTATTCTCTACACCAATGGTACGTATGCCATCTTTGACCCCCCCCCCAATGCAGCCGGCAGGGCAGCTAGACTTTTCCACATATGGACTTCTTTGTGACCATTTACATCTCTAACTCTCTAACCCCGCAGTAGCTTGGGTTCCAGGAACAGGATTTTATTTTCTAATAAGTTCTTTCTGCCTCAAGTCCACTTGTTCAGAGAACTTAAAGTCATTTCCAAGTTATATTAACTAAGCCCTGTTGACAGAATTGCTCCTCTACAAATAGATCTTATTCTTCTTAGGCATTTCCTCTGTTCCCATGGGTGTCATGACACCTCTCCATCTAATTTTATTAGCTAATTTATAAAAGTACGGTTTGTCCCTTCATCCAGATCATTAATAACTGTATTATGTGTTTTCATCAGATTCTCTTAGTTCCTGCCTAAGCTTAAGGAGAGAATTCTCTCTCAGCAGAAACATTAACATTGCCAAGACAGTTAGTTCCACGGGATTGTTCATTCTCTCACCTGCCTGTGTGCTTTCTCAAGGTTAAAATGAAAAACTGAATAATCTGTTGCATAATGAAAACCCACTTTATTACCCTGGCTTACCCCAACTATGCACTTACAGTTTCTCTGTAGTCAGTCCAAACTCCAATTTGAAGCAACAGATCAAAGTTAGCTAGATAGAAAAACCAACATTCAAATTTTCTTTTAAAAAAACTTCAGAACACTAAATAAGAAATAAAAGAAATAGATAAATTGCTACAGGGCTGCTAAATAAACAGAAATGAGAAAGTTTAATGCTTGAGATATTTACAAGTCTCTGTCCTCTTCTATTTCCAATCCCTCAAAAAGAATTAATGGGAACATTGAAAACTGTGGAAGGAGGAAATCCGGGGTATAATGAATAACCTTAAAGATAGAAGCATAGGAGGAATTCAAAGGGGTAAGTTCAAAATTTTTCAATTAGGGGAAAGAACCCAATTTCTGTTATAGGCCTTCATAATTTTATAAGAATGTTCATTCATGATAAATTATTATTATTGTGGAGCAGATGGATGAATCTCAATCATTATACTATAACGGAAGATTAAACATTTTCTTAACTTCTATTCATCAAATTAAGTCTTTATACTCACAACAAAGGACAATGCATCAATGTTACCATTAGGGCTTTTTTAAATGTAACTTTAGCGTGAAGCATAATAAGACATGATTAATGTACTCACAGAAGTAAATACTCAACAATACACATTGGGCCGGATTAGAATCACTTTTTCAGTTCTATTTTGTGGTTTCTCAGCCTGCTATGAATTGTCTCAAAGAGAAATGACCATCAAAATAACTTGATCTTTACCTGTAAAATATTACTTATTCCCTAAAGCTGTGGGGCTTATTGCTGGGGAGGGAGGAGGAGATAGTGTCTTCCCCCCAGTGAGAAGACAGGTTTCTCATTTGATTGAGTTTTGTGTCACATTTAACACATTGTGAGATTTGGAAAGGCTGCAGAGAAATCTCATGACGCACAGCCACTCTTGTCTACCCCTTCCCAACGTGCAAGATCATTTCAAACTCCTCCAGATCCACAAGGCATAGCCAGTCTTTACAACATCCAGGAAGGCAGCTTCACAATCTCTCTCTCAAGAATACATTGCAATACGTTTCCTCATTACCAAGAACACACTGGTAACAACAAACTTAAAGAACTGACAGCAGCATAAACCACATAGTGGAACAAACAGCACTAAACTGGGAGGCACAGGACCCAAGACCAACTCCTCGGTCTTCCACTTGCTGAACCAGCGGACCTTGTCCATGCTGTTTAGTATCTTTTCCCCTCTTTCACTTATAATATTCACTGCCTTCTCTGACCAGATGCACATGAAACATTTTGCATATAACATCTCAGTTTATTCATTAGGCAACTTCTGCCTCCTATATCCTTGCTAATTTATAAAGAATGGGAATACTATGAAGGCTTCAAGAAAAAAATTTGCAAAAGTTAGCAGGCTTCATGCATAAAATATCAATAGTTAAATATTTGGAAACATAGCGAAGACCATCAAATGTCAATTACTGTGAATCAGCACACCATTTATGTCGGTGATCCCCAGCTGAGATGTGTACTGTGATGTTTAACAGGAAAAAAAATTCCATAATGGGGGCTTAAAGGAGTAGGGCGCCGGCCCCATATGCTGGAGGTAGTGGGTTCAAACCCGCCCCAGCCAAAAACTGCAAAAAAAAAAAAATTCCATAATGGATTTTCCCACCAATCCAACAAAATTTTGGAGGTAAACTTTTTTCAATCAAGTAGGAGGCTACATGTGAAGAAGGAAAAGAATGCTTCACTATAGTTCACAATGATCTATTGTGTATTTCAAAACAGCTAGAAGAGAATCATTTTAATATTTCCAGCACAAAGAAAAGACAAATATTTAAGGTGATGGATAGCCCAGTTACACTGATTCTACTTTTACAAATTATGTGAATGTATCAAATATTAGCACATGTACCCCAAAAATAAGTACATCTATTTTGTATCAATTTAAAAAAGAACATTAATTTCTAAAAGCAGTGCTCAAAGATGCTGTATGAAGTTTTCTAATCAGGAAAACTAAGTAATGACTCGGTTTACTTCACCTTACAGAGAGGAGCTTGACCACACCAGAAACATCTCAAATTTTCAAGAAGTAATATGAGAAAGTAGAGGGATGTTGCTGTTTAAATATTTGCAATATTGGAATAATTACTACCATTTCTTAATAATAAAATAACCTTGAAAAACATCAGTTTCTTTTTGGTAATGACCCATAAATCCTACAGATCTTAGGTCGGGGGTTGGGGGGGATGTGCCTTGAATCATCATTTCCCAGAATAATTATCCCTGAACAGAACCGTAACTTCAGAACTATAAAAGACAGAAGGAACCCTGGTATCAGACCGCTTGCCGCTTGTCTGTTGCTTGTTAGTACAGCACACGCACGTGCACACCATGCCTGCATGGGCTCAGTTGAGATTCCAGCTAAAGAATGTATGATACCTAACCTCAACTTAATCCTTAATTAAATCCCATTGCCTTTATGTTTAGACTTAGAAGAAGAGAAGAAAATGTTGACTCATGAATAAGATGCTATTGTGAAAGGAACATAGCCAGACTCTGACATTATGAAGAAGAAAGCAAGCTTGGAGGCAGGCCAGGCAGAGGAAGGGGTCACACACACCCAGTGTGGTGGGGGAGGCAGCAAGCCGATGTACATGTCAGGGGACATGAAGATGGCTAGCTGGAGACAGCAGTTATAAAGTAGTGTGTGCAGTGGGATTTTATTCACAAAAATACATCCATGAACCCATATACATGAGTCTGCCTGGAAACACATAGACTGAGGTATAAACTTGAGTAATCCCTGGGTGGTGGGAACGCGATGTTTTCATTTTCTTATTTTTATCTGTATTTTCTAACTTCCTTCAGTGTATAGACACTGATTTTGTAATTATTAAAGGTTTCAGGTTACTTTCTCTGCATGCCTCCGTAGTCTTGTTTCACTGCTCCATCTTCTGTCTTTTCAGCATGGTCTCAACCACAGGGTAAGGCTAACACTTTCCCTTTGGTTTTGGCTGTTGTAAAGAGATCAGTATTAAAGAATGTGCTAGGGGACTGTCATTTCTCGGTCTCTTTCCTGCCCTCCCCAATAAATACACATGAACACACATTCAGTTGTGCTTCTAACTCAGAGACCTATGGTTGATTTTAAAGTTTCACTATTTGTTAGCTGTATGGCCCAGAAAAATGAATTAACTTCTCCCCACCTCAGATTCCTTGACTGTTAAATGTAGATGGTAATATACCTTATCTACCAATAACCATAGCTCAGTCTATCCTACCTTAAACATGCTTGAGTGGATTAATGCAACACACATTAAAAAGAGAAAATACATGTAAAAATGTGGTAGGCACTCCTAAATGATAGAGTTCCCAAAATTCTATTACTTATATAATTCCACTTTTAACAGACACTTTCCTGTTATGTGTGTATTATTTAAGCAGTCAAGCAGCAGTTATATGGGGAAACAATTGCCTGTGACTGCTGACAGGTTGGATCCTGAGTCTCTAGGACCATTGGAGCTGAAATCTGAATTTGATTTCTCACCTACAGGAACTACTGAATAAGGGAAAGAAAAGGCAATCGCTTTTTATGTGGAAAGTTACCCATTTTCTTATTACCGGGAAACAAAAACTTATTCCTGACAATCTGACAAGAATGGAGATCGAAAAGAAGATGAGAATAAAATGATATTATCTCAGTTTACAACTGGAGAGGAAAACATGTGAAGGTCTTGACGTGTATGCCATAGTATACTAAAGATGCTACAGAAAATGATTGGACAGCCCATCCTCATCCGATGTCAAGAACCTATTGTTGTCATAAACTGCCTGAACCCTCCTATGTTCATCTCCAAAAGTGTTCACTAATTACTGCAATAAACTTGCACTAATTACTGCAAGAATACGGCTTGCACAGAGTGAGAGAGAAGACAACTTTATGACTGGTGGTCAGATTAAGGTCTTGAGAGATGAGACAAGTCTAAAGGGAATTTTGTTGTGAAATACAGATGTTCCTCAACTTACAATGGGGTTATGTACCAGTAAGCCCATTGTAAGTTGAAAATGCCGTAAGTCAAAATGCATTTAATACACCTTGACTACTGAACACCGTAGCTTAACCCAGCCTGCTTTAAATGTGCTAAGAACACTTACATTAGCCTGCAGTTAGGCAAAATCATCTGACAACACAGTACACGCAGAATAATCAGTTCTTTATCCTCGTGATTGCATGGCAGACTGACAGCCATGGCCCACAGCTGCTGCCCAGCATCCTGAGAGAGTATCATACCACATGTTGGTAGCCAAGGAAAAGATCAAAATCCGAAAAGTATGTTTTCTACTGAATTTGTTATCACTTTCACACCACTTGAAAGTTGAAAAATCTTAAGTTGGGGATTGTCTGTATTCTAACATATGTAGTGTAAATCATGTCTTCAAGCCTATCCTATGAAACAAATCTTCAATAAAATCTGCATGCATTGTTCACAAATGCTTTAGTGCAAATAAATACTGCATGATGAAGTTAAGGAGGTGTCATGGGTTAATTATGGAGCCAATCAGCATACGGGTCATCTTACTCTGGATGAAGTTAAAGTCCTATTTAAGTGTTTCAGTTAAACCAGCCTTCGCAAATGCCCACTGTTCACAATGTGATACAAACGCTTTTATCACATAACTTTTATCATTGATTCAGCCAGAGATCTTGAGTTAGTCACTTCCCTCCTGGGTGAGATGACAAGGTAGCATGTTCACTGATGCTACATAAGAATTATAGATTTACCCAACTCTCACTACTGCCCACCCAATCTGGGATATCCTGGAGTGTGAGACCTCCTGGGTTCAATTCTTGCCCTTCTGTATCCAAGAATAACTAACTGATTCATCATTACTTCCAGAACATACTCTTTCTCAGATGCTCTGTGAGCATTTCATTAAACGCTGCTTAATTGTTTGGAAATTAATTTTCCCATCACCTTTTTTTAAAATTTCAAGATCTGGCTTGGAGCCTGCACCTCAGCAGTTAGGGTGCCAGCCACATACACTGGAGCTAGTAGGTTTGAATCCAGCCTGGGCCTACCAAAACAACAATGACAACTACGACCAAAAAAAAAAAAAATAACTGGTTATTGTGGTGGGTGCCTGTAGTCTGATCTACTTGGGAGGAAGGAAGGAGAATAGCTTAAGCCCAAGAGTTGGAGGTTGCTGTGAGCTGGACACCACGGCACTCTACACAGGGGGACATAGTGACACTCTGTCTCAAAATAAATAAATAAATAAATAAATAAAATAAAATTTCAAGATCAAATGTCACTACTGCATTAAACAATGCTTCTTAGGTTTGGACAAAATTTCATCTCTTTTCAAGTAAATTTTAAGAGTTCACATTTCTCTTCCTCTAAACAGAATTAAGTCCCTGCTCTTACATGCTAGTGGACTACCCTAGTACAAGAGTCAGGATTTCATGCAACAACAGAAGCTGCTCTATGTTTTTCAATCCATAAGAGATTTAATATAGGGATTGGTATGCAAGATTGCCAACTGAAAATAGCTTCCGAAAGAGGCTCCTGTCCAAAAGGAAAGATAACCTCCAAAAACTTCCCAATTGAGCTGAAGACTGGGAGCCCAGCTGAGAGAGAGAAGTGATAACTGCAGGTCACCTCTGCTGAGGCAAGCTGCGACTCCAGGGAAGCAAGCTTCAGGTACAAAATTCATCTGAAAAGAAAAGTGTCCATCCCCTCCCCCAAGAAAGCTGTGGCTTTTTTGTTTTTCTGTTTCCTTTCTTTTTTCTCTTTGTTTTGCTACTGCAGGTTTTCTACAGACAAGCGGTGAACTGTGGACCTCTTGTCTCACCCCACAGAAGAGTGCTGTGGGAAGTCTGCTTCCTCAGAGCTACCCTACTGTGACTCTGAACACTCTCTTGCTAGGCAGAAAAACTAAACTAAAGTTTTCCCTACCATTCTGAACTTACAGTACACCCTTCCCCCCCCTTACCTGATGAACCAGAAGCCTAACCCCAGCTGAGACTGAAGGAGGATGTTCTTGAGCAGTGCCTCGCCCCCCACCCCCCACTGCCTGCTGGATCAAGTGCCCCACCAGAAAAAGATACCGGAGGGCCACAGCTAGCCTCCCTCCCACCAGCCAAGGAATCTCCCAGTCACCATGTAGCCCCATGCCACGCACCCCACACCCACCAGACCTCCTCAGGTCCACCTCTGACCAGGGACTACACCAGAAACCACCAGACCACCGCAGGTCCACCTTCTGCCAGGGACTCTGCCAGCGACCATGCAGCTCCACACCCCACATCCGCCAGGCCTCCGCAGGCCCAACCACAGCCAGGAACTCCACCAGTGACTACATGGCTCCATGCCTGCTGGGCCTCAGCACGCCTGCCTCTGGCCATGGCCTCCAGGAGCTGCGCAATCTGTACCCTCCCTACCTCTGCATCAGCCCCACTCGTCTGACCAGGGACTCCAGAACCCACAGGACCGGGGCCCTCCCTCCAGATCCCTCCCTGCCTCTGTGTGGAGCCCTCCTCCTGGTCAGAGATAGCTGGAGCCTTGGGCTCTCTTTGCCAAAGTCATCGGGTGCCTGGCACTCCCAGAACCATGTGCACCATTCCCCCGCCCTGCTGCTGGATCTGGGGGTGCCTCATTCCGGAGCTACCCCCGCAGCCAGAACTCCCTGGCTGGGGCAGTACCAGAGGAGCTACACAGGGTCACTCATTACAAAGTTCCAGCAACAATAGAGTGATCCTGCCAGGGTCTAAACTTGGAGAGACACCTCCTTAACTCTGAGGACAGCCACAGGCAATGGTGAAAAACAATCATGGGATGGAATCAATGGGAAAACTCTGGCAATATGAATAATCAGAGTAGATCAACTTCTCCAAGGGACAACAAGGCAGACACAGCACAAGATCCCGGGCATAAACAAATGGCTGAGATGTCAGAAATCGAATTCAGAATCTGGATAGCAAATAAGATCAACAGAATGGAGGAAAAGATGGAATTAGAATTTCAAGTGGTAATCCAAAAGATGTCTCAAGAATTCAATGAATTCAAAGACAAAATGATGAAAGATTTTGACACATTGAGACAAGAATTTTCAGCCCTCAAAGATCTGAGAAATACAGTCAGAATCCCTCAGTAAGAGAATGGAGCAAGCAGAAGAAAAGATTTCTGACGTGGAAGACAAAGCTTTTGAACACTCCCAAACATCCAAATAGGAAGAGAAATGGAAGGCAAAAACAGATCACTCTCTCAAAGAGCTCTGGGATAATTCGAAGAAAACCAATATTTGCCTCATAGGGATCCCCGAAAGTGACGAAGAGGCTTCACAAGACACAGACTCTCTTCTTCATGAGAATATGAAAGAGAACTTTCCAGACATGCCAAGAGATTCTGAAATTCAAATAGGAGACAGTTTCAGAACTCCAGCATGACTCAACCCAAATAAGACATCCCCCAGACACATCATAACCAATTTCACTAAAGTTAATATGAAGTAGAAAATTCTGAAAGCAGCCAGACATAAAAAAAACCATAACCTACAAAGGGAAGAACATTAGAATAACTGCAGATCTCTCTGCTGAAAACTCTCAAGCTAGAAGAGGATGGTCATCGACTTTTAATCTCCTAAAACAAAATAACTTTCAACCCAAGATCCTGTATCCAGCTAAACTGAGTTTCATTTATGATGGAGAAATTAAATACTTTAATGACATCCACATGTTGAAGAAATTTGCCATAAGTAAACCAGCTCTCTAGGATATTCTCAGACCTATCTTCCATAATGACCAGTGTAATCTTCCACCACAAAAGTAAACCCACTCAGAAACTTTTGATCAAATTCCAACTTCCACAGTCATGAAAGGATTAAAAATGTCCACTGGACATTCGAAAGGCTTATCAATATTCTCAACTAATGTGAATGGTTTAAATTGTCCTCTAAAGAGGCACAGGCTGGCTGACTGGATACAAAAACTCAGGCCAGATATCTGCTCCATACAAGAATCTCATCTTACCTTTAAAGATAAATATAGACTCAAAGTGAAGGGATAGTCATCTATACTCCAGGCAAATGGAAAGCAGAAAAAAGCAGGTGTTGCAATCCTATTCCCAGACACAATAGGCTTTAAACCAACCAAAATAAAGAAGGATAAGGATGGACACTTCATAC
>CAUYRH010179509.1:0-15946 GCA_963574655.1 Perodicticus potto
TTTGAGACAGAGCCTCAAGCTGTCACCCTGGATAGAGTGCTGTGGCATCACAGCTCACAGCAACCTCCAACTCCTGGGCTCAAGCGAGTCTCTTGCCTCCGCCTCCCAAGTAGCTGGGAATACAGGTGCCCACCACAACGCCCGGCCATTTTTTGGTTGCAGCCATCATTGTTGTTTGGCGGGCCCAGGCTGGATTTGAACCCGCCAGCTCAGGTGTCCGTGGCTGGTGCCTTAGCCCATTGAGTCACAGGCGCTGAGCCTATTTATTTATTTTTTGAGACAGAGTCTTGCTCTGTCACCCAGGCTGGAGTGCATAGGTGTCATTGTAGCTCACAGCAACTTCAAACTCCCGGACTCAAACGATCCTCCTGCCTCAGCCTCCTGAGTAGCTGGGACTACAGGCGTTGGCCTCTAACCTAGGCTAAGTTTTCTATTTTTTGTAGAGATGGGGTCTGGTTCTTGCTCAGGCTGATCTCAAACTCCTGACCTCAAGCCGTCCACCTTCCTTAGACTCCCAGAGTGCTAGGATGACAGGCATGAGTCACTGCGCCCGGCCTGTCATGTTCTGTTTGTTAGAACTGATTCACTGAGTCTGGCCCACATTCACGAGAAGGAGAATTATGATCTACCTTTTGACGGGAGAAGTATTGTATTAGTTCATTTGCGTTGCTATAAAGGAAGCAGCTGAGGCTGGGTAATTTATAAAGGGAAGGGCTTATTTAGCTCACAGTTCTGTAGGCGCCAGTATCTGCTTTTGGTGAGGGCCTCAGAACGCCTCTAGTCATGGGGGAAGGCAGAGGGGAGCTGCATGTGCAGAGGTCACATGGTGAGAGCCAGAGAAAGGAGGTACAAGGCTCTTTGAAACAATCACATTTCATGAGAACTGATAGAGAAAGCACTCACTCATGACTGCGAGGAAGGGACCACGCCATTCCTGAGAACGCACTCACTCGTGACTGGGAGGAAGGGACCAAGCCATTCCTGAGGAATCCGTCCTGTGACCCAAACTCCTCCCCCAAACCCCACTTCCAACCTTGGGGATCAAATTTCCACATGAGCTTTTGAGGGGACGCAGATTCAATCTACCTCAATTATATAAAACAAAACAAAACAAAAACCTGTGGCCATACTTTAAAACCACCACAGAGGCACGTAGTGGGTCCTCAGAAAATCCTGCCTGGAGGGGCTGTCAGCTGTTTTCATTCAGTTTGGTCAGAAATGCCTCGGCTTTTTGCCTTTTTATTACAAGAAGTCAAGTCCCCTCCTCCCCTTCAATTAACCTTTATTTGAAACTCTTCACCTCCTAGGTTTTTTCAGCTTCTTTATGCTCCAGAGAATGAATTATGTATAACCAGTACCAGAAATTTTTTTGTGTGTGTGACTAAGGAGCTTAAAATAGTAAAGAGCTAAGTCTCACCAACCTTGTAAATTAGACCTCCAAAATTGTCATAGGAAATAGAATGTAATTTAAAATTTTATCCTTTCCACAGGTTGACAAAAATCATTTTTTGCCTTGTTATGAGAGGTTTTCTTTCGAGCGGGTAGTGACATTTGGGATTCCATCATCACCATTTGTTACTGGAAAGCAGATTATTTTCCTCGTGCATGGTTTTTTGGACAAAGCCTTGGCTGGCCTCCGCAGTCAGGTTGGGCTCTCAGCCTTAAGCCGGTGAAAGATTCTGGGTAGCAATTCTGTCAGCAGCATTGTCTCAGCAAAGCTGAAAACAAACAGACACAAAAGGTCCTTTCGGAGATGTCTGAACTTCTGGGTTTGTTAAAGTGGATCACTTTAAGCATGTTCACTTTTCCTTTTCCAAAATTCTGGAAATACTGTGAACCTCTAGTTTTGTTAGGGAGACTGAAATTTCTCCTTTGCTGAAGCTGTCCCCGCCTCAGCCTTCCCACCGTAGGACACTAACCAGAACTTTCTCTTGGTTCATAGTTATTTCTCTCAGTTTGTCAAAGTGGAAACAGGGTCCAGTGGGGGTTGGAGGGCTGTGCACATATTGAGGTGAGGGCACCCACTTTGGATAAGGAAAGGTGCTAGCAAGAGCCACCTCTTGGCCTTTTATTCCCTACATATTCTGGGGGAAGTTTGGAGGGAGAGATTGTTCAACCTTTCAAAGCCAACCCCAGGCTGGGCACGGTGGTTCCCACCTGTAATCCCAGGTATTGGGAGGCTGAGATAGGAGGATGGCTGGAGGCCAAGAGTTCAAGGTTACAGTGAGCCGTGATCATGCCACTGTACTCCAGCCTGGGAGACAGACAGACACCCCATCTCTGAGAAAATAAATAAATTAAAAACAAAAAACAAGGGCCAACCCCTTGTCCCTCCCTAGAAGAGCTCGCATAGAGCCCAGACAACCCTGCTCAGCATCTGAAGTCTCTCTCCTCTGCCGGCTTCTCTGCTTCTCCGTACGCCAGTTTTCTTTCTTTTAGCAAACACCTTCTTTTCCTTGCATCTTTTCTAGCTAAACCTCTCCAGGAGGCTTATGTGCTCTCCATTCGTTTCTTCACAGCGAGGTCCCTTTTCATCCTGGCCGAGGTGGCTCATCTCAAGTTCCTCTGCCGCAGGTGCCTCTGTGCTCAGCATGGCTGACCTCCCATTTGGCAGTGTGGCGACTTCACAGCCTCTCAGGCCCTCACGTTTTCTGATGCTGTCAGCTGCCCCCACTCCTGGAGACTTGCATTTCTTTCCTTTTTCCACTTAGTGGCATTAAACCCTCTTGATTCCCCTCTCCGCCTTTGCTTTTTGCGCCTTTTCTCTTCCCTCTCCTTCTGGCACGTTTCTTTTTTCTATCTGCTAACTTCGTTCCCAGCATCCCTGCCCTCGCCCTCTCTCCAGGGCTCCCTTTGAGGACAGTCCTCTGCTCAGGGACTTTGACTTGGTATTTCTCTTCCTTGCATTCTTTCCTTCTTTCCAGTCTCATTATAATCATCCAGCTTATTCCTGGATTCTGAGGAAAATGAAGCTTTCTTCCCTGCAAAGCTGGTGGGTTTCCCCAGTTTTTCACCAGTCTCTCCCCGAAGCAACGACTCCTTGACTCGCCTGTGGGTTGGAACAGTGCTTTTTCCTTTTTCCACACAATGCCACATTCTGTGAGTCCGGTTCTGCTCCTGGCCCTTCCCGCTTACTCCTGACTGGCCTCCTTGAAGCAGCCTCCTGCAAGGACTCTGTGCCTCCTTGTGCCATCAGAACCTTGATACAGTGAAATGATGACAAGCCCAGGTCTTCGAGACATCCCGGGACCAACCAGGACTTTACTGCTCAGCTGTTTTAGCTGTTCTGTTCTCCTTGTGTCCCAGGGGTCAGTCTTGATACTTTTGATTTCTTGTTAATGGTGGAGAAGTCAGGTGCACCTCTGAGGGTCTGGAACTATTTGGATACTGGCTGCTGCTTCACCCCGCAGTGGCCTGGGAGTGCAGTTCTGCTACAGTCACACTGTTGTAGCAACCACCAGGGGAACTGTGTTCAGAGTCTAGTGCCAGCGCTGTCGGCCGTTTGCTCACATCAGAGCCCAGGTCCTGGAGAGCGCAAAATGTTTCTTCCTTCCCAAGGCCAAAGGCAGGCTTTGTTCCCTGCATAGCATCAACTACTTCCTGGGGCCACAGACCTAGAGACAAGCAAGGCTTCAGAAAAACCCTTACAGCAGGGGTCCTTAGTGGGCAGTGCTGCCTAGAGAGAGGTGGTTGGGGAATTGCTGGGGTCCCACAATCCCTGGAGTTGAGGGATTTGCAAATGTGCAGGATACTTCTACACAGTAATGAATTGCTCCAAACCCTGTATAGCCTTTAAAAGCCCCTCTGAATATGTGGATGAGAAAGAAAACCTGTGCAATTATCTAGACATTAACTCCTTTTGATATAATAATAATTTTTCTTCCTTTTTTTTTTCTTTTCCCCTACAGTTTGAGTATATGCTGAATTTTCCAATAATGTAAGTACTAACAGTTAGCTTTTTTTTTTTTTTTTTTTTTGAGACAGAGCCTCAAGCTGTCACCCTGGATAGAGTGCTATGACATCACAGCTCACAGCAACCTCCAACTCCTGGGCTTAAGCGAGTCTCCTGCCTCCGCCTCCCAAGTAGCTGGGACTATAGGCGCCCGCCACAACGCCTGGCCATTTTGGGGTTGCAGCCGTCATTGTTGTTTGGCGGGCCCGGGCTGGATTCGAACCCGCTAGCTCAGGTGTACGTGGCTGGTGCCTTAGCCCGTTGAGCCACAGGCGCCGAGCCCTAACAGTTAGCTTTTTATGAGGTTCCCTGACCCCCGGGAGCTACTGGTGTTTGGATTGTCAATACCACACACCCACCCCGTCTGCCCCCCATCTGTCTAATAGTGGCCTTATTGTGATTGTTCATCCAGGAGCAAGCATGTGACCACATAATCACGTCTGTCATGCTGTCCTGGCCCCATATTTACACATTAAAATAATATTTTACTTCCAATTCTTGTCCTTTTGTGTATTCCGTATGTTACAGTTAGGCTATTATATTATTTTGGAGTTTTTTGGTAGAGTGCTGTGGTGTCATAGCTCACAGTAACCTCAAACTCTTGGGCTACAGCAATTCTCTTGTGACAGCCTGCCCAGTAGCTGGGACTACAGGCGCACACCGCAATGCCTGGCTAGTTTTATTTTTTTTAAGAGACGTGGTCTCTCTCTTGCTCAGACTGTCTCGAGCTCCTGACCTCCAGCAATCCACCCGTCTCGGCCTCCCAGAGGGCTAGGATTACAGGCGAGAGCCATCTCGAGAGAGCCACTGTGCTAAGCACACACATAGGTGGTTGTTAACTATGGGTTTCATCGTAGCATGGTGAAGAGCTCCCCATTTTACAAGGGGAGCCACAGGCCAGCAGGGCTTCCACTTATTCAGGGGTTTGTGGTTTGCCACTGTGGCTGAAATTACAACGCCAACAATACCATACCTTGCCAATTCCAAGGAGGCCATTTCTTCATATTTCAACAGTTTTACAGTCATGTTTTTTTTAATTGATGTGCGTGTTTAGATGCTGGGACAGTTAGGTAGAAAGTTGACGCACCACCTTCCATAATCGTGTTAGGACCAAGGGGATATAGGGTATGTGTAAGTTTGGAGTTTGTGTGTTTTTAAAGTTCTTGATAATTTAGACTTGTACATTATCTTTCTGTGTGTGTGTCAGACTCTTTTTTCTTGCAAATGTGTGTAATTTTGAGGTGCTGGGTGGCATATTGAATATGTTTATGCCGCATTAATCTAAGCGCAATGGCTTTAGGTTAGATGTTACTTTAATGTGGAGAGATGGTGTGGCGTGTGGTTAAGAGTATGGATGTGAGCCCAGACAGTTGGATACACAACCTGGCTCTACCCCTTAGTAGCTGGATGAGTTGGGGACCCAGTGTCCTCATGGATGGACGAGACAGAACCCACTGAAGAAGTTGGAGGTCCCCCCAACAAAGCAAGGGTTGGTTACTTACCCATGATGTTCCTACCAGGGTGTACTGGATAACACAATGGTCTCAGGCGAAATTCTGCCACACACACGGAGATTTGTTAACCAAGCAGTCACATGCAAACAGAAAACAGTGCGTACCCCTTTTCTGCAAGTGCTAGACGCTGTCAGCACACTGTCATTTTTAGCTGTTCTGCCTAGCACCTTTCATATAAAGCTGACTTGAGGCATTCCTGCAGTTAGCATCCGGCAACCAGAAATCCTTCTACACCAGTGAGTGGGTACAGGACCCCTTAGGGATTGCTATGTGGGTGCCATTCCTGAGGGCGCAGATCATAGGCCTTGCTAGATTCTCACACCTTACTGAAGAGAGAATATCCTGAAAACATTTTAGCCAGTATGCTTTAATGTTGCTTGCCAAGAGTCCTTGAACGTTCATTATGCCATTTAATGAGCCATTAATTTCACCAATAAGAGCCCATTTCTGACATTTATTGTGCTCATTAGCCCAGCCTCCAGTGTTGATGAAAATATCGATAACAGAAATTTTGTTGCAATTGCCTTTGGACTGTGGCACTTCTGATAGCACATTAGCTAGCTCTTTTTTTTTTTTTTTTTGATTTCAAATTATTAGGGGGGTACAAATGTTTTTATTGCATGGATGCATCGCACAATGCTTAAGTTGGGGCTTTTTGCATGCCTGTCGTCAGAATAGTGTTACCTATGGTACCTGGTAGGTAAGTCTTTACCCCATTTTTTCCCCACCTCCCCCTTCTTGGTTTTGATATGCTTCACTTCTCTTTGAACCTGTGTGTGCCCATTGTTTAGCTTTCAATTATTAAAGAGTACACGTGGTGTTTGTTTTCCCGTCCCTAAGATACTTCACTCAGGATAGTGGTCTCCAGTTCCATCCAAGTTGTGGCAAAAGATATTATTTCATTTCTTTTAATAGATAAGTAGCACTCCATGGTGTGTGTGTGTAACACATTTTCTTTACCTTCTCATGAATTGATGGGCACTTATGTTGATTCCACATCTCTGCAATTATGAATTATGCTATAATAAGTATTGGAGTGCAGGTGTCTTTTTGATAAAATTACTTCTTTTCCTTTGGGTGGAGACCTCGTAGTGGGAATGGTGGATCCACAGGTAGGTCTACCTTTATTTTTTTGAAGAACCTCCATACTGTTTTCCGTAGAGTTTGTACTAATTTGCAGTCCCACCAACAGTGTATGAGAGTTCCTATCTCTCAGCATCTATGCCAGCATCTGTTGTTTTTTGATTTTTTAATAATGGCCATTCTTTTTTTTTGAGATATAGTCTCACTATGTTGCTCTCGGTAGAGGGCTGTGGCATCACAGCTCACAGCAACCTCAAACTCTTGGGCTTAAGCGATTCTCTTGCCTCAGCCTCCTGAGTAGCTGGGACTATAGGCCCCCACTACAATGCCCAGCTATTTTTTGTTTATAGTTGTCATTGTTGTTTAGCAGGCCCAGGCCAGGCTCGAACCTGCCACCTTTGCCATATGTGGCTGGTGCCCTACTCACTGAGCTATGGGCACCGAGCCTAATAATGGCCATTCTGACAGAGGTATATCTCATGCAGTTTTGACTTGCATTTCCCTGATGATTAGTAATGTTGAGCATTTTTCATGTTTGTGGCCATTTCTCTTATCTTCTTTTGAAAATGACGGAGGGTTATTTGCTTTTTTCTTGCTGATTTGAGTTCTTTATAGATTCTGTATATTAGCCTTTTGTCAGATGTACAGTTTGTGAATATTTTCTCCCATTCTGTAGCCTAATAACTCTGTTAATTATTTTCTATCCTATAGAGAGGCTCTTTAATTAATTTCCATTTATTTATTAATATTTTTGTTATTGCTGTATTTTTCCTTGGGGTCTTAGTCATAAATTCTTTGCCAAGGTTAGAAGAGTTTTCCCCACATTTTCTCCTAGAATTTTTATATTTTCATGTCTTAAATTTAAGTCTTTTATCCATCTTGAATTATGTGGTGAAAGAAAGGGTCAGGTTTCATTCTGCTGCATGAGGCGATCCAGTTTTTCCAGCACCATTTATTGAATAGGGCTTCTCATCGCCAGTGTATGTTGTTGTCTGCCTTGTTGAAGATCAGTTGGTTTTTGAGTAGATGGTTTTATTTCTGGCTCTGTGTTCTGTTCCACTGGTCTATAGCTCTTATCCCAGTACCATGCTGTTTGGATTACTATAGCCTTGAAGTATAGTTTGAAGTCAGGTAACACAATGCCTCCAGATGTGTTCTTTTTGCTTAAGATTGCTTTGGATATTTGAGCTATTCTTTTGGTTCCAAACTAAGAATTATTTTTCCAGATCTGTGAAATATGCTGAGGGTATTTGGATGGGGATTGCATTGAATCTATAAATCACTTTGGACACTATGGACATTTTAACATTATTGTTTCTACCGGTCTATGAACATGGGATGTTTTTCCATTTGTTTGTATCACCTGTGGTTACTTTAATCAGTGTTTTGTAGTTCTCCTTATAGAGATCTTTCACCTCCTTGGTTAAGTATATTCCTAGATGTTTTATATTCTTTGTGGTTATTGTAAATGATGTTGAGTCCTTGATTTGAGTCTCAGTTTGATTGTCATTAGAATATAGAATTTTATTGATTTTTCTGCAATGATTTTGTACCCTGATTCTTTGCTAATTTATTCCTTTGCTCAATTCCATGAGTCTTTTAGTGGAGTCTCTAAGGTTTTCTAGATACAAGATTATATCATCAACAAACAGTTGAATAGAAGTTTGACTTCCTCTTTCCTAATTTGGATGTCTTTTCTTTCTTTCTTTTATTCAATTACTCTAGATGGGACTTCTAGTATTATAGAAATGGTGATAGTGGAAGAACAGGCATGGTAGGTCATGCCTGTAATCCCAGCATTCTGGGAGGTCAAGGCGGGTGGATTGACCAAGCTCATAGGTTCAAGACCAGCCTGAACAAATGAGAGAGCCCATCTCTAAAAAATAACCAGGTGTTGTGGCAGGAACCTATAGTCCCAGCTACTCTGGAGGCTGAGACAAGAGGATCACTTGAGCCAAAGAGTTTGAGGTTGCTATGAGCTATGACACTACAGCACTCTACTGAGAGCCACAAGGTGAGACTCAGTGTCAAAGAAACCAACCAACCAAACAAATAAAACAACAACAACAACAAAAAGAAATGGTGATGGTGGGCACCCTTGTCTGGTACTTAGGGGATCCTTTTAAATTTTCCTCCTTCAGCATGATGTTGGCTGAGTTTGCCATATATGGCTTTTATAATTTTGAGATATGTTCCTTCTATGCCTAGGATCAGACAGATTCATAGCCAAATTCTACCAGGACTACAGAGAACTGGTACCTATCCTACAGAACTTGTTCCATAACATTGAGATGGAGGAATCCTCCCTAACTCATTCTGTGAAGCCAAGATCACCTTGATACCAAAGCCAGAAAAGGACACAACAAAAAAAGAAAACTATAGACCAATATACTTATGAACATAGATGCAAAAATCCTTAACAAAATACTAGCAAACCAAATTCAGCAGCACATGAAAAATATATTCACTGAGATCAAATGAGTTTCATTCCAGGGATTTAAGGATTCCAGGTTTAGTATTTACAAATCAATAAATATGATTCACTATATAAACAGAAGCAAAAATAAAGACCACATGATCATCTCAATAGATGCAGAAAAAGTACTCGATAAAATTCAGCACCCTTTCTTAATAAAAAACCCTCAACAAACTAGGCTTAGAAAGAACATACCTCAAGACTAAAAGCGAACTACTCTTGAGGGTATAGTTTTATGAGAAAAACCAATTGGCCTTAGAGATAAAGCTTGGACTAGTTCAAGCACACTTATCATCACATTGTCTAATGTGAAAATTTGAAAATAAATTCCAGACCTTGTACTGCCACCTCTTTGGGCCATTGTGATGCTTCCATAAATTACTTTATGCAAAATGCTCATAGTACTAGCTATGTTGTAAGTGCTGTATAAGTACTTGGTATCATTGTTATTATCATTATTGGTACTATAAATACTTTGATCTATGTTACCAGTTTGTGGCCTGAACATGATCATGTATTTTCTTTTTCCCACCAAATATCTGGGCTCCCATATGGTGTATCAAAATAAAATTAGTTTAATTGGTTCTCATTATTTGTGGATTGTGGATTTGCTAAAATTTATAATCCTCAAATCAATACTCAAGGTGCTTTCATAGTCATTTTGTGGACGTGAGCAGAGTAGGGAGAAATTTGAGTCACCCTGTTCCCAGCTTAAGTGGGACAAATGAACAGTCTGCTTTCTCGATTCAGCTCTCAGGTGCCCCTTTTGTGGTCTATTTAGGGCTGTGTTTTTCACATTTTTGTTTGGTGACTTTACTGTTTAAAATGGCCCAAAGCATAAGGCTGAGATCCTGTCCTATATTCCTAAGTGCAAGAAGGCTGTGTTATGAGAAAATTCGTGTTATATTGGTTTCATTTAGGCATGAGTTTTACTGCTCTTGGTTGTGAGTTCAATGTTAATAAATGAACAGTATGTTAAATAAGTTGTCTTTAAACAGAAATCACATAAAATAAGGTTATGTATTGTTTGGTTGGTGAAAATGCTATAACCATAAAAAATAAGAAAAAAAAGAAAAAGAAAATGCTATAATCAGAAGCCTGCAGGAACCTGGCCCTGGTTAGGAGCCATGATTCCGAATCCATTAATTCAGAGTTCACAGTAACTTTACAGAATATAGATATCATGAATAATGAGAATCAACTGTACATGTTTCTGAAGGCTGCTTCTCAATATTGTTGAAGAAGGACTAGCTACATGATGTGTGGGGCTTAGTATAAATTAAAAATGTGGGATCCTTGGTGAAAAAATTAAGAATTTCAAGATAACCATTAAAGCAAGCAGGTGGGTCCTCTGTGACTGCACAACCCACTTGTCCACAAAGACATCCCCGGACTCCAGGTTTACTCAGTCTAAAGGACCATCCCTAAACACCAGGTTGGGGGAGAAAGGGAGACTCATGGAAATATTTCTTCTGGTGGCCGAGGCATTGTAGTTGACGGTGAAGGCTTTATACTTCTGTGGCTGTTGCTTCCATGGCTAGCGTGATGATGTCCAGGCTGTTCCTGTTCCTGGACCTCCTGCCCATGACTAGAGACCCATCCCCAAAGCATAACACTGAGGGTGGCCAGCTCTTGGTAGAGTGTGGAATACCAGCCTAGATGTCTCCCACCCCTGGGGGACTTTGGTGGCAGACTTCACCTAGCCCATCCCAGTCCACCTTGACGAATTGTTCCAACTTTTATTTTGGGGGAGAATTGAGATCTCTAAATATTTTTACCCAGGAGTTTCCTAGAGCATACTGCTAATTTTACTTTTCTTATTCTAGAGGTATAAATAGCAAGAGAGAGACAGCTCTGCCAACTTAGAGGACCAGTAGACTCCTCACCTGAAAGTGTTTTTCTTGAAGGGTCTTTCTGGGTCTATCTTTGGAACATCAGTAAAAATTATACCATAAGAGTCACATATAAGTAAACCAAATCTTTATTTGGTTTGTCTGTATCTTAGTCCATTCTGGCTGCTATTATAAAATATCATAAACTGGGTGGCTTCTACAGATATTTCCCATAGTTCTGGAGGCTGAGAAGTTCAAGATCAAGATGGTCATGTGCTAGTGAAGGCCCTCTTCCGGATTCCAGATGGTGATCTTCTGGTTCCTCACATGCTGGAAAGGATCTGTCCTTCCTCTGGCTTCTTTCATAAGGGCACTAATCTCGTTCATAAGGGCTCCACCCTCATGACCTAATCACCCTGCCAAATGCTCCACCTCTTACTGTCATCACCTGGGGTGGGGGTTAAGAATTTCAACTAATGAATTTTGAGTGGAGGAGGAGGGAGCACAAGCCTTTAGAACATAATAGCTTGGGAAAACATTTTTGTAAATATTCAAATAGTTACTAATATTTAAATCAGGAAATTTTATAAATCTCTTTGCAGCTTCTTTGGGAAAAAAAATCTTATATTTCTGATAACACTAGGCTTTCGTTCCCATGTCTGCCATCGCCTGGAGCTGGATAGAAGCTTCCCTTTTACAGGAAGCACAAGCTGTTCTCTTCCACAGCCCCCATGTGTCCACTCCTTTCCCTCACCTGCCTGGTCCCTGTGGGAAGGACCAGTATCCATGGCTGATGGGGCCTGCACTGAGCCCACTGGTGCCCAGGTGATTCCAGTTGTTAAATATTTTGAATATTTCTCCTGCCTGGAGCCATTTGAGTTGCTAACCTTGCTCTATAGAGAAGCAGCTGTCAGTTTCTTGCTAAAAAACACATTTAAATTCTGACTCCAGGGTCATTCTTTTACACTAATTAATCTGTTAGATTGTCAGTATTCTCCACTATTTCTCATTTATGGGAGCAGAGTTTCTGGATTGAGTCTGAGAGGAATTCAGAATGTCTGGCCACGCCTACGTTGACGGTTCCCTGGAAAGCCAATTTGCATGAGGACGAGGAATCCACTCCCACCAGTCCGTATCATCAACATTGGGGATCAAATTTCAACACAAGACTTGGCAGGACCAAACAAACATATCCAGCCCATAGCATTGTGCCCGCAGTTCCCCCAAACTCATGTCTTTTTCACATTGCAAAAGATAATGTGAAGCCCTTTTCTTTTTTTTGAGGCAGAACCTCAAGCTTTCACCCCAGATAGAGTGCTGTGGCTTCACAGTTCACAGCAACCTCCAATTCCTGGGCTCCAGCGAGTCTCTTGCCTCTGCCTCCCAAGTAGCTGGGACTACAGGCACCTGCCACAACGCCCGGCCATTTTTTGTTGCAGCCATCATTGTTGTTCGGTGGGCCTGGGCTGGATTCGAATCTGCCAGTTCAGGTGTAGGTGGCTGGTGCCTTAGCCCGTTGAGCCACAGGTGCCGAGCCGTGAAGCCCTTTTCAATAGTCTTTTTTTTTTTTTTTTTATTGTTGGGGATTCATTGAGGGTAGAAGAAACCATGTTACACTGATTGCATTTGTTGGGTAAAGTCCCTCTTACAATCGTGTTTTGCTCCCAAAAGGTGTGGCACACACCAAGACCCCACTCCCAAAGTCTTAAATGTATTCCAGCATCAACTCAAAGTCTAAAGTCTCATCTGAGTTCCTTAAAACTGTGAACCTGTAAAAGGAAAAGAAATCAAATTATTTATTTTCAAGACACAGTGGTTGTATAGGCTTTGGATAAACATTCTCATTCCAAAAGGGAGGAAATGAGCCAAAAGAAAGGGACACTAGGCCCCGTGCAAGTCTGAAACCCAGCAGAGCAGATGTTAAGTCTTAAAGTTCCAGGATAATCTCCTTTACCCTGTATCCCATGTCCTGGCCACACTGACACAAGGGGTAGGCTCTTGTGGGTTGGAATCCAATGCCTGTGGCTTTTCTGGGCTGAGAGTGCGTGCTGCTGGTGGCTCTGTAATTCTGTGGTCTGGAGGTGGTACCCCTGTCACTCAGTGGGGGACTCCGTGTGTGTGTGCTCACATTGCACAGTTCTCCTTGGCACTGCCTTACTAGCCTCTCTGTGTGCACTCTGCCCCTGGCAGGCCTCTGCCTGGACACCCAGGCTTTCTCACACATCCTCTGAATCTAGGCAAAATCTGCCAAGCCTCCATGGTTCTTGCATTCTGTGATCCTGCAGACTTAACAACGTATAGAAGCTTCCAAGGCCCATGGTGGTGGTGGCACAGGATCTCTGGTGCCACCAGCCTGAGCAGTACCTCCGGCCATTTGAGCTGCAGCTGCAGCCCTAGAAGCTGCCAACCTGGATGTTGGGAGCATCATCCTGAGGCAGCACAGGGCAGGGACCCCCTGAGGTTGACCTCAAACTCATTCTGTCCTCTGAGGCTTCCAAGTTTAACTATACAAACAGAAAATTCAGTCCAAGACTTGTTTTTGTCAGAGTATGCTAGACAGGAGTGAGCTGTCAGGGGGAATTCCTTCCCTCCCATCTGCTCTAGTTGTTGGCCATGACCCATGTTTCCTCCTTGCTCCATATGATCATGTTGGATGGCCCTGATGGGCTTAGGTCAGATTGTACCAGGACCTTCTCTCTCTCTCTCAACAAAGACCTTGGGATTCACTTGACTTTGATTTGCAGGCTGAAGCTGGAACTGGGAAATTGGAGACCTGGCCAGACTGGCCCATGGCAGGCCCTGCTTCCTTTGCTTATTGGAAGGGGCGAGTGGCACAACTCTCATGCTTGGCAAGAGTGGGTGGTTCCTGCTCTTTGTTCAGGGCAGTGGCCCTGCCTGGGGCATGGGTGGCTCAAGGGATGTAAGCTGGCCTCATCTTGCCAGTCACATTTACTGCTCCTCCTTCCAAGGGAGGAGGTCCTTGTACTGTTCCCTTCCAGGGAAAGAGGAAGAAGCCCCCAGAGAAAGGGCTTGCACAGCCAAGGTATTTAAGACTCCTGCTGCTAATCATAGACACGACTGCAGAGCCAGTGACAAAGTCACTGCACAAGTCGTGTAGACATGAGCCACTGTTATTATTAGGATGCTGAGCTCAAGCCGGTGGTGGCTGAGGGGAACCCTATTTTATCCATTATGCATTAGTTGTCTCCCTGCAGAGACAGAAGGCTTATGGCTAATATTTCTTATGAATTGCCACTTAGCACTGGTACAGTGCTTTGACCACAGTATGAGCTAAATATTTGTTGAGTTAATGAGCTCAGCAATGAGCTAGGGCAGACAGTGGGTACATCTGACATGAACATTAGGAAGGCTCTAGGTTATAATTTGACAAACTTGAATGATATACAGAGAAGCAATCTTCTTTATTTAAAAGCTGACTTGTACTCAGGAAGCTGAGGCAGGAGGATTCCATGAGCCTCTGAGCTCGAGGTTGCCATGAGCTGTGATTGTGCTTCTACACTCCAGGCAGGGCGACTGAATGAGACCTTGTCTCTAGGACGGCTAGATGGATGGATGGACAGATAGATAGATGAATGAATGAATGAATGAATGCTGATTTGTGGACTTCTTGGGTTGATTTAAAAATTTTATTGTTTCTTGAATTCTCAGTATCAGAGAAGTGGGTGTGGTGGGTCTTTTCCATTTGGCCTTCTGACCAACACTATGACGTTTCTTCTGTCCACTCTGCTCTGTATCCTGGGAGGCTGACTTACCTGAAGCATATCAGTGGGGTGGGTTTCCCTGTCTTTTTGGTACCTGGTTGGGTTCAGCCCATGGGGAGTCTTGACACGCAGTCAGGGTGTTAATTCCTGACTATACCTCTTAGCTGCAGGTCTCACTTTCTAATAGGATGCCCTCCTGTGACAATTTGTGCTCCCTTCTTAATCTCCCTGTCTCTCCCCTACCCCAACATGCCTCACTCTTATTTTGCTACTTTTAGGCCTTTTTTAAAATGTCTTTCCCTACTCCCTCCACATACCTTTATGAATACTCTCTATTTTAAATTCTCCTTGTACCACGTATTACCCAATCCAAGTATGTCACCTTTCCTGCCTGGACCCTGACCCATAATCTAGGTCACTGGTTTTATTTTATTTATTTATTTATTTTTTTGAGACAGAGTCTCACTCTATTACCCTTGGTAGAGTGCCATGGCTTCACAGCTCACAGCATCCTCAAACTCTTGGACTCAAGTGATTCTCTTGCCTCAGCCTCCCAAGGCTGGGACTACAGGCGCCTGCCACAATGCCTGGCTGTAGGTCAGTGGTTTTAAACTGATAACTATCTGGGGGTAGGTTTGGATGTGTGCTCTTGGCATCTAGTGAGTAGAGGCCAGGAATGTTACTAAATATCCCACAATGCGCAGGACAGTCCCCTACAACAGACAATGAGCCCAAATGTCGGTAGGGCGCTGAGGTCCAGAAACTCTGCTTTAGATATTAACTCTCAGGTTTGCCATATAAACCATAAAATCAACACATATTTACAAACTGTATATAAATAAAACTGAGATTCAAACCCACAATGTTAATTGAAAGTAAAGTATATAGTTATTTTACTGAAATTAAATTACTGCTCACAGTGCAAATGTGGTCCTGATTGCTTTGGTGCTGGTTGTTTTCCCATCGGTGGTATCCAAACTCCATAAACTGGGGAAAGACTCATCTCTTAGTATGTCTCTGTACACAAGCAACTTGGAAAACATTGTGCCTAGAGCACACAGCAGGGTTTTGTCGGGCTTTTATTTGGCACCAATGTAATTTTCATTTGAAGTCTGCCATTATTATTTTTCTCATTCACCCATCGATCGAAGCTATGTTCATTGGCACCAATATGTTCATAAATGCAATTGCAAAGGAGAGCCCTACAGCAATACTTAGTCCTTTAGATATATATATATTTTTTGAGACAGAGCCTCAAGCTGTCACCCTGGATAGAGTGCTATGGCATCACAGCTCACAGCAACCTCCAATTCCTGGGCTCAAGCGAGTCTCCTGCCTCCGCCTCCCAAGTAGCTAGGACCACAGGC
>CAUYRH010179512.1:0-14103 GCA_963574655.1 Perodicticus potto
GAGGACGGGGAACCTGAGGTCACCTCCGGACACGCGGGAACCGGAGGACGGGGAACCCGAGGTCACCTCCAGACACGCGGGAGCCGGAGGACGGGGAACCGAGGTCACCTCTGGACACGTGGGAGCCGGAGGACGGGGAACCCGAGGTCACCTCCAGATACGCGGGAGCCGGAGGACGGGGAACCTGAGGTCACCTCCGGACACGCGGGAACCGGAGGACGGGGAACCCGAGGTCACCTCCAGACACGCGGGAGCCGGAGGACGGGGAACCGAGGTCACCTCTGGACACACGGGAGCCGGAGGACGGGGAACTGAGGTCACCTCCGGACACGCGGGAGCCGGAGGACGGAGAACCCGAGGTCACCTCCAGACACGTGGGAGCCGGAGGACGGGGAACCCGAGGTCACCTCCGGACACGCGGGAGCCGGAGGATGGGGAACCCGAGGTCACCTCCAGACACGTGGGAGCCGGAGGACGGGGAACCCGAGGTCACCTCCAAACACGCGGGAGCCGGAGGACGGGGAACCCGAGGTCACCTCCAGACACGCGGGAGTGGGAGGACGGACAACCGCAGGCAGCGGTCTGCACCGCCCTTTCCCGCCCTCAGCAAACGTGCCGCCCAGTGCACAGCCTCCCCATGGCCAGGTGACAGCCCAGGTGCGCTGCTGGGGGACGCGCCCTCGGGGGCTATACTAGCCCTGGGGGGACTTGTGGCACTCAGACAGCAGGGATGAGAGGCCCGCCAGCACAGTGCTGAGAACTTGCTCCCAAGCTAATTTGGGTTTAGAAAAACCAGATTTCCCTCCCAAGAAAGGCAGTAAGAGAAGCTGAGCAGCTGTGACAAAACAAGCAGGGGAGAGACTGATTCAACTTTCCCCTCCAGGGACCCTTTGGGCCCAGCCTCTGCCTTTCCCTCAGGGGTCCAATCCTCTCCTTCCCCTGCTTTGAAGATGGGCCCAGCTGACAGCGACAAAGTGCTTCCAGTCCCCTTTAATTAAAGGGGACATGTTTACTAGCAGCTTAATCTATTTGGCCCAAACACTCTTTTACATTCTTTCCCTCCACCAAAACAAAACCAGAAAACCTTCCAAAAACTCAGATGGAAACTTCTAAACGCATCAGCCAGGCAGACCTCAGTGGTAGGACCAGTGGGCCAGTCAGGGTCAGTTCCTTAGCCCCCCTGGAGACTCAGCCCTGGGGACCCAGCCAGTGTGGGGTCTGCTCACCCCGGCCCAGAGAAGGTCCTTCTGAGAATCAGCTGAAAGCAAACTGACTTTTGTGTGTCACAAAAATATTGACAGTGAACTTAGTTAGACTTGGTGTATTTATAAGCAAACAATTGCTCATCACTTCATAAACAGAATGAGCCAGTTTGCTTTTCTTTTGTTGTTAATGTAGTTACCTCAGGAACATTTGTTTCCACTAAGCCAATTGCATGCACGGAAGTTTTAACACCTGATTTGCCTAAGAAGTACAATATTAATTTTAATACTGTACTTGCTTATATTTTAAATATAATTTTTAAATTGAACTTAATATAAAACTTCCATAAAATAAAAATGCATGATCTCATAAAATCAAATCAGTCTTTAACTGTAATAAAAATTACATTTGAGTAATGGTGTCCCTGAGTTAGTGCCATACAGTGGCAGCTGAAAAGCCAATCTTTGCCACCTGTGTGACCATTTCTTCAACATTCTGTAATTAAAGATGAAGTTCTGGTAGGGACTCACAATGACGGAGTTGGCCACACCTGTCAGGGCTGAATGTCCACTGCAGCCCACCAGTGAGCAGTGAAGGGAAAGGGTAGACCCAGGATGCCTGACTGGGGTCTCAGGGGGGTTACCATGGTAACTACATGACGCAGGAAACTGCTTAGAAAATTCTGCCAATTTCATAGCTACTCATCTGGAGATGGAAATAATTTTTTGTTGTTTCTTTTCAGCATGCACTAGAATAATTTTTTCCCAGCATTACACGCTACTGCTGTTAACTCGTGGATTAGAGGATTTGTAAGTGTCACATCCAATTTTTTAATGCATCTTGAAGTAAGCAGAACAGATTCTATTTTGTAAATGTACTTTATTTCTAAGAAAGGCCTCTGCTCATTCACACCTTCAAGGTAAGGGAGGTAAAGAAACACAGTGAAGGCAACACGCCTAACTCCCAAGCGCAGCATCTGTATGTTAATTTTATATACGTCAACCCCCTCCTCTGACGAGGCTGCGAGTCCCCTCGAGACAACATGGCATTTTTCTTATGTATTTGTCACAAGACTGAATCATCAGCACGGGCAGGGGGCAGGTGGAGAGAGGTGCCAACAGTCCTCACCAGCGTCCATCCCGAGGCCAAAGCCAGGCCCCGAAGGCCCCTTCCCGCCTGTCAGTGCAGCCCCAGCCCCAAAGGTGCCCTCAGGCTTGTGACTCCCAACAGAAGGGGACCCATGTCCCACGTCAGCCTCACCACTGGGGTTCCCTCTCTGAGAGACCCATTTTAACTCAGAGTGGCCTGAATAAATCTGATCCCTGGAACCGTACAACAAAGGACCCAACATCTGTCACCTGCAGAGTCGGTGGACCCTCAGACTTGAGTGAGTGTGCCCTTCCCCGACGTCCCCTGCCTCACGTAGAAGCTTTACCCCTGAACTACTTTGGAATAAGTGACTTTAGACTAGAAGATGCCATGGCCCCTGCCTCCTGCTCTGTCTTCAGGACCCACACCATGGTCTCTCGAATCTAAGCACTGTTGCCCCAAAGGCCCCTCAGTGGACACCACAGCAAGACTGCCAGCTGCCTACGGGCTGGTCTCAGTGACACGCACCGACTCATGCAGTGCAGGCTCATCCTCAGGCTTCAGTCTCCACCCCACCCCACTGCCCCTGGGTCTGTGCACAGGGCCCAGCCCCTGAACCTCCAGGGCAGTGGCAGCCACCCCCCAACCCTGGCCAGTTGCTGGACTGCAAAACAGGGAGACCTGGTCTCACCCTCCTGGAGCCCAAATGTGTAAGTAAGACAAACGTGTGTCTTTATGCGGGCAGCTCCGGCACACTCGTGGGTCTGTGCCGGGTGGCCCTGCCGTATCCCCAGCCCTGCCCTCCTTCCTGGTGGGGCCCTGCCATGGCCTGCCAGCGCTCTGCTCTGTGCATGAACGGAACCCTGTCCAACACAGTCCAGCCAATCTCTCCCCTTTCCTCCGGATACACCAGGGTCCAGGTTCCTGGCCTGCAGACTCACCTGAGGAAGCTCCTGAAGGCCTCTGCCCTGCATGGATCCTTCCCTGACGTCCTCACGGCTTTGTGGGTGCTGGTAAGTCCCCTTCAGGTGAACGATCAACAACTTGAGGGTGTTTTGGAATCTTCATGAGACCTGAAGGTGAGTCCGCTTAGTGATCGTGAGTAATTTGATAACTTTGTACAGCTGACTAACCTTTTCTCAATTAGTCTTCAATAAAATGAGATGGTGAATAAACACTCCTGAGGTCCATTTGGGCTCTAAGTCTGTAGATCCAGGGGCATTTTAATTCTATTACGTATGTTCTGCCTCTCAGTATCACAGGAGAGTCAGCGTCCCACAAATACTTGCTTATTGATGTCTTTTCGTTCCTTAATTATAATACCTCATAACTAAGGCAAGTTGGAGGGGGGCCCCCCCTCGCGTCCCCAGCCCACCTGGTGTTAATCCACTGTTTTAACAGCTCTGCGAATGTAGAGATAAGAAGCACCTGGCCGAACCTGCACCTGGCCTTGCAAGCCAGTCCTCACGAGGGCTGCGAGGATTCTACACGCCTCTCAGGCACTCACTGCCCATCGCTCACAGCCAAGTCGGGATGGGACGAGTGCGCAGAGGGGAGCTCTCTCTTAGCATGCGTGGGCTGCACTGTGAGGATGGCTTTAGTTACTAACTTTTTTCCACTAGTCAAAGAAAACATAGTTTATCTGGCAAATTCTGCCTCTCTTTAAGTCCTAAATAAACAGAACATTAAGAAGTAATTTTTCTTGGCCTAAATCCAGCATTTAGCTTTTAAGGATTTCTTGCCTCTAGATTGAACACAAAGTTGTACTTGAATCAACACATTTCACATCACTGAGTCCTAAAAATTATAACTGTTTCAGGAAGACCAGTGATGATGAACCAGATTTGAAGCTTTAAGATTTTTATTTCATGTTTCCTATAAGCTTAGTGTATAGAAAAAGCACTAGATGGGTATGAGTCCTAAATAAACGCTCACTAATCCTATCGCCACCAGTTATTACGTCTCTGACTCCAACAGCTGTCTTAGACTCTCTGAGGGTTTTTCCAAACATAAGATGTACTTTCCATCTCAAAAGGTAGAATGAGGAATAATAAATAAGACAATTTCTCAAAATTGCCTAAAATAGTGCCTGGTGAATAGAAATACTCAGTAGGTGGGGTTCCATTCTAGCTGCATCTCCAGGCTGCGAAGGCTTACTTTGGAAGATGATCACTTCTAATAGAAGCAACAGGGTGAAATAGTGAGAAAGCCACGCTGGGAGGAGGAGACTCAGCACCAAGCAGGGTTTAGAAGGAAGAAAGCAAATCTCATTCCACTTTCCAGTATTCTGGTGCTTAGAACAGAAAAAACTAAATTGGGGTAAATTGAAGGCATATGACCTATTGAAGACAAATTGAAGAAAACGTACAAAGGCTTTACTCAGTCCCATGTCTGAAAGGTCCGTAGCCGGGCCTCGAGATTCCTTCCTTGGCTGGGTCAGGAAACCAAGAGCTGAGTCGGAGTGAGCCCGGCTCTGGGTGCAGTGCCCGGCAGGCAGCCTCCGGAGGCCGGGGACCTGCTTCCAACCCCAGGAAGAGACTGCAGCCTGGACACCTGCGCGGCACGTGGGAGGCAGAGGAAGGCCCAGAGCAAGACCAGCTGCTGCTCAGAGTCCAAACGGCCCCGCCAGAAGTTCTCCTTTTCCACTGCTCAGGAGAGAAGGGCGAGTTAGACTGACCTTCCCAATACAAGCCAGGTGCCATTTTAGCCTCCGGAGTATAAAGACGACTAGGGGGAAAAAATCTTTCCTCTCCAGAATACACAGTCTGGCAGAGGTACAGGCATGCAATCACTGTCACGGTTTGTGTCCCAGTGCGAGGAGACGGGTGCAGACAGGGAGTTAGGGACGCCCAGAAGTCACTGGTGCCGAGCTGTGCTGGGCAAGAAGAGTCCAGGCTGGGAGGGAGAATGTTGGAGACACAAGTCTCCGACGTTAGCTGCAGTGGGGTCACCTGCCGGAGACTGACTTGGTGCCCCCAGGGTGCAGCCCGGGCTGTGAACCCCTACCTAGTTCCTGATGGGTGCTGGGGCTGCTGACCCCAGCAAAGATGGAGACAGAATATAAAGCAGCCTTCCGATGCAAATACCAGGGCCCTCCTCCCCAAAGACTGGCCCAGCTGTCCGCTGTTACTGCTCCCAGGAGGGCCCAGTACACAGCCGAGGGGCCACCGAGGTGCCGGCTCTGCCCCGTCGCTCTGTGCCTCAGCTGTTCCCGTCAGACATGGCGGTCTTCCTCCCTTGCCACCTCAGTCCCTGACCAGATGGGGACCAGAGCAGAGCAGAAAGCCCCCTTGGTGGCCTGGTCTCTGTGGGACCAGGCACTGCATCTGCTCACTTATTTCTTGGGTGAGTCTTGCCCCTGCCTTATACTACAGTACGAGCTCACTGGCCCTGCTTGGCAGCACACCAGCTGGCACCGGTGGCGCCAGGACTAACATCTGCCCGAGGGGCTGGGAGTCGCCGCAGCCACTCAGGCGGTAAGTGCACACTCGAGTCCGCACTCCAGACAGGTCCTCTGACGGAATTTTGTATGACTTAAAGAAGGAAACTTTTCGTATTGCCACACCTTGTGTTTCAGTCAGGGCTCTTCAGAGGCAGAGAGGTGGGACCCACACCATGTGAACCTCGCTTATGGGGGTAACCCTCATGTCCTCCTAGAGACTGAGAAGTCCCACGACAGGCCGTCTGCAGGCTGGAGGACCAGGACGCCAGCAGCTGGGCTCAGTCCGTATCTAAGGGCCTCAGAGCCAGGAAAGCCGATGTCGTAACTCCCAGTCAGGGGCCAAGGCCTGAGGGCTGGAGGTGGGGTGCTGCTGTAAGCCCAGAGCTTAAGTCCCACAGAGCCTGGAGTTCCCACGTCTGAGAGGAGGAGGAGGGCGTCCTGCCCTGGGGGAGAGGACAGGAACTCCATTCCTCTGCCTGTCCTATCCGGGGTCCCCAGGGAACTAGATGGTGCCCACCCCCTCTGAAGGCAGGGCTTTCCCACCCAGCCCACGGACTCAGGTCAATCTCCTCTGGAAACTCCCTCACACGTACACCTGGGCAGCCCAGCCACTCGAACGAATGCCAGAAGCAGGACAGGCCCTGAGCCTTCCCCTGGGGAAGGGGAATAACTGATGCTTTACCAGCTACCTGGGCACCCAAACCTAGCCACCATCATAGTTCATCTCTTGTCACCGCTGTGGCTTTGCCTGGTATGTCACCTCCAAGGCGTTGGTACTGGGGAGCCATAAGAGGTGACAGGACTGGGGCCCCCGTGGACAGGATCAGAGGCCCCACGAGAAGGCCTCACCAGATGTCCGCAGCTGGCCATGCAGTCTGCTGACCGACAGGTTTCTGCGTGGAAGCCACCCCGACTCCGGTATCCTGTTACAGAAGCATAGAACACGGCCCCTGGAAGGAGAGTGTGGGAACAAACAAGCTTCACATATTGTGGTAAACTCTGTAGGACTCAATAACAAGACACCTGGCTTGCTGCTCACTTCGGAGGTTTTATTTCGTGCACAGAACACTCGTGTATGTGACTGACATGTTTTTAAAACTTCAGATTTCCTAACTCTCCTCTTCCCTTTTCTTACTCTTCTCGGGAACTGGATGTTGTGTGACCCCCCAATTCACAGCAGCTCCCTGTCCGCGTCCAGGCAACATGAGGCCCGCGGTCCTCATCTGAGGGTCACCCTGCCGCACACGCCCCCCCCTCCCACCCCTACTCAGACAGAGCGCTTGTCACCTCTGGCCGAGACGTGAGAAACGGGCTGCAGCTCAGGGAGTCGCGCGGGAGCTGCTGGCACCGCCCAGACGTGCACCCGAACAGGTGCGCTGAAGGCCCGCGGACAGGGAAACCCCTGGGGACAGAACTGCAGGTGAAGCACCTGACTGTCCGTTTTGTCCAGAGGATGCAACTGGGATGCCACGTGTCGCTGTCCATTCAGATGGGTGACCAGGGTGACCATGAAGCGTGGCAGGAAGTGTGTGGGTGGAACCGTGTCCGGACACAGAGCGGATGTGTCTGTTCTACATGGGGACGCTCCCCGGAGGGCAGCTTCACAGGAGAGGACGAGATGGTCCTGTCGCTGTCAGACGGCCCCTTCCCCGCCCCCCAGGACAAATGGACCCCAGCAGCAAGGGCAGAGGCTGTTACGCCGAGGGCTTGGCAGTTTGAACTCCCCCCACCCCAGGGCCGACACAGCCACCGCTGAGACCCCAACCGCCGACATGGGGACCAACGCCAGGCCCAGGAGACCAGCCTGGCACGGGACACGCAGGCTGCGCTTCCATCCGGGGAGCGGGAGGGCAGACAGCTTCTCTGCTTGTGAACTTGCTCCCTGCCCAAAACGCTTTTGCCAAAATCAACATCCGGGGAATTACAAAACACCTTTTCTGTCATCAGATACGCCCCATAACGCTGTGTTGACCGGGGAACTCCTTTCACGGCACACACAGTGTGTCCACTGGCTCCCACTCACCCAGCTCTCGGGTCTCACCATGTCCCCAGTGCCCGAGGTAACCGCCGGCCAGAACGGCAGGACAGCCTTTCGGTGTCCGGGTACAGCACCAGGTACGTGGCAGCACCTTGCAGGGCAGGGCTGATGCCCTCCGGGACACGACATGTTCTCTAGTCAGTGAGCAGTCCATGTTCCAGCAAACCTTTCCCAAGCTCGCTTCCCTGAATGTGCACACACTCAGCTCAGTGAGGCCACCTCATGATCACGTCATTACTGCACTGCACTAAAATTACCTGCCTACATGTGTTTCTCCTTCCTTCCCCTAAAATTTAAAATGTGCAGGGGCAAGAACACATGTAATTCATTTTTGTAAATCAGGAACACAGTGTGGTGCCTGTCACACACAACATACAATAAGTGTCTGTTAAATTGGTTGTGGCTTCGTAATGCTCATACCTTACCAAGCTGATTGTCCGCAGTTCGGCAGCGTCCCAGACGACAGTCACCAAGTGAAACACTGGATCCAGCCCCTCACCTGGCTGCCTCGCTCAACCGAAACCAGGACGGCTGCTCGCTGTCCTCCTCACCACTAAATGTCTCTGCACTGGTGCCATCTACTGCACCAGGGAGCCCATTTGCTTATAAACTATAGGTTCCCCCTCTCCTCCATCCTGTGCAGGGCATATATAAGACCAAAGATACCCATTTACAGAGATCTCAGCAGCATACAGAGAAGGTGGTAGTGAAAGAATCATGAAGGAAGTATCCAATTTGTAGAATTCTGCCCAAGTAACAATGGAAAAGCCTGTAGTATCAAATGTATGTAGAGTCATCATTGATTAACAACAGGGGAGTATTTTAAGAAATGTGTCAGCACTGTGCCAATTTCACAGAATCTACTTCCCAAGCCTGGTGGCTGAGTCATTACACACCTACTCTCCAGGGACGGGCTACTGTTACTGGGCCACTGGAGACCACAGACAATCATAGCACAGCGGTAAGTATCTGTGTGTCTAAACACAAACAGAAAAGGAACAGTGACAATATGGCATAAAAGATACCAAGCGGGCCCTTTCCATAGCGCAGCTGTATTGTAACACCACCGGCCATTGCCATCTGTGCAGCCTGGCTCTGACCCAAACGTCCTTACACAGGGTGTGACCACATTAGAAAAGAAAGATGAAAGTAAATAAGGCAAGCAACCATCCTAAAGGGTAGAAAAATATTTTAAATAAACCAAAGAAAACAAAGAAAAAAATCATAAAGAGCAGAACTCAGTAAAACAAAAACAAACTTTCAGTAAAGAAGATCAAAGGCCAGAAGTTTGTTCTTTGAAGTGATTATTGAAGTTGACACATTTCTGATATTAATCAGAAATATAAAGAGAAGAACAAACCACCAATATTTGAAATTAAAAGACATCACTGCAGACACATCAGGAATGATAGAGATAATATTATATACAACTTTATGCCTGTGAATTTAAAAATTTGAAACAAATTGAAAAAAATCAAAAAAAGACAACTAATCAAACTGACTCAAAAAATAATGCAAAGCCTAAATGGACCTATTAGTATAATGACTAATGAAAGTGAATCAGTAGTTTTTCCCACTAAGGACAGTATCATACCCAGGTGGTTTTGTAAGTGACTTTCATCACATACCCAAGGAACAGATCTGACCCCTTAATAGCAGGAAGAGGAGGGGAATGCTTGGCTTGAGGAGGAATATCTGCCCAAATCTACATTAACTGTCACTTTAGTGGTGAAAATGTCCCCTTCACTACCAGAAGCAGGCCTGCAATGCCCTCTCTTATCTCCTAGTCAGCCCTGGGCAGGAGGCACAGCAAGCAGAGGAAGAGAAGAAAAAGAAATTAAAGGCATAAGAACTGGAAAGGGAAATAAATTATTATTTATAGATGACATATCTGTCGAGAAAGCCCAAAAAAATATCCAGACAAATTATTAAAAATAATCAAAGTTTATCAGAGTAGCTTACCATGTGATCCACATATAACAGTATCATTTCTTGATCAAAGTAGAAAAAAACTTTTTAAAATACCATTCAAATAACAACAAACACATCAGATAACTCTGTAAGTCTGCAATAAGATGGGCAAAACCTGAATGGGACGTTTTATCAAGTTTTATTAACAGACACTAGATGCCCCATTCACGCAGGAAAAGACAATCCTGTGGTAAGTTTCCCCTGGAGGACGCAGGTTCCGTATAATCACAAAATAGCCAGTAAGAGCCAAGACACTGTTAAAGAAGGTGACAAGGGGAAAGGTTCCCTCCAGACAGCAAGCAGCATCCCAAGGCCAGGCCACAGAAGACACCGGCGCACCAGCAGTCATATTCTCAGGAACACACCCCAGGAATGCTAGGAAATGCCTAAAAAGTAGGTGCCAGGCCTAGGTCTGATGGAAAAAAATAAAGAGGAGAAACTTGAATGTCCTTTCCTGGAGAAAGGATAAACAAATTAAGGCATAAGCCTCACACAGCAGAAAATGATGCAACAGTAAAAAGACAAACACCCCATCCTACAGGCGACAGCACAGATGGATCCTAAACACACAACATTCCATGAAGAGAAGGTCCTAGGGGGTGATACTCAGTGTGGTGACATTTGTACCAAGCTAAAAATAAAGGGGAAATGCAAATATATTGTTAGGGAATATACAGAATAAAACCACATAAACAAAAGTGAAGAAATGACAAGCTCCCAATTCAGAATTTGCTGCCTCCGTGGGAGCCTGTGAGGGTGGAAGGCGCAGAGAGGGAGCAGGTGGTTGCAATCTTCTGGTCCCCTCATAGACGTCGTAGGTTCAAGAGTTGTTTAAATTAAACTTTCACATATGCAAAATATATGCATATTCTTTTCTTGTACTATTTGTCTAGTTTTCGTATCAGGGTAAGGGAGGAGACAGTTCTTTCCTCTTTGTATTACATACGCATGTACGGAAAGAGAGAACATATTAAATATATATTAGTAGTAACATATATTTTGTGTATATATAAGAGAAAAGAATTCAGACACAGTGCAAAGAGCCATACACCAATATGCCTCATATGTATCTTCCACAAAATACTAACACATTGAATACACTAACAATACAGAAAAAGCCTGTAGTCCCACCTACTTGGGAGACTGAGGCAGGAGGATCGCTTGAGCCCAGGAGTCTGAGGTTGCTGTGAGCTATGAGGTCATGGCACTCTACCCAGGGCGACAGAGTGAAAGTCTGTCTCAAAAAAATACTACACCATTAATCAATGTATTCATCATATAAACGGACAAAAGAAGAAAACCACACGATCATATGAATTGATGAAAAAGCACTTAAAATTCCGCATCAAATGATAATCAAATACTCAACAAATGGGAATGGAAGGAAACTTCCTTGAGCTGACAAGGGCCATCTATACAACCAGCTAGAGCTAACTCTGTATGTTAATGATGCAAGACCAAACCCCTCCCCTTAAAACAGGGAACCACCCTCACCACTCCTGATGAGCATCATCCTGGAGGTCCTCTAGCCAGTTTAATATGGGAAGAAAGAGACATAAAAGGCATACAGAAATAAAGCTTCCCCTGTTCTCAGATGTCATGCTGATAGTAATTCCCCAAAAACATACAAAGCAGGCTTCTAAGACTTATAAGTGAGTCTATCAGCTTTGTAGGATAGATCAAAAACCCACAAAAATCACATTTCTATATTCTTGCAATGAATAATCCAAAATTAAAAACTTAAAAATAATACTATTAATGATAGCTAAAAAGATGATACATTTAGATATAAACACAACAAAATATTTTCTGAAAAATCTAAAACCCTGATGAAAGAAAGCAGGAAAGCCCTAACCCGATGGGAAGGCACACAACTTCCATGGCCTTAAAGACTCTCCCCAAAGCACCAGATGTCATAACAGCCAAGAGAGTGGGGAAGGGGGTTGGCATGAGGTCACTGCCTCCTACACTGCAGCCTCCAGACCCAAGGGCCTCAAGGCAAAGTGGCCCTGCTCTCAGGAGAGGCACTGACCAGCGTACGCCCACTTGTGTAGGTCCACCCTATGCTCCGCCTGCTAATGAAACCCCAACGGCGAGTTAGTGTGGAGGGGCTGGGTGCCAGCCCTCCTGCATGCCCCTCCCCTGCCTACCCATCTTCTCCAAGTCAGGCCCCACTTCTCTCAGTCATACCAGCTCAGCAGGTTCCCGGGAAGGCTGTGACTTCTCGCAAAGAAGAAAGCAGGCTGTGACTTCTCATCAAAATTCAGTCAAAATCCTGGCAAAACTTTGGTGTACACGTTCAAACTAATTCCAAAAATATAAAAAGGCAATTGATCTAAAATAGTCAAACAATTGTGAAAAACAGAGCAAAACTGGAAAATTCCCACCATTTAATTTTAAGAATTTCTGTGACTCAACAAATCAAGACGGTACAGTATTTGCAAAGGGGCAAAAGAAACAGGTCTATGGAACAGAATCGAAATCAAAAAAGACCTACACAAAGATGGCCGAAGACGCAGAGGCAGTCCAGAAGAAAGAACGGTCTTGTCGACAGATGACAAGGAGTAAGTGGACGTCCTTTTGCAAAACCTCAACCTCAATCAAAATCTCACACCTTACATAAAAATTTAACTCCAAGTGTACCATAGAATTAAATGTGAAATATTGATCCATAAAACTGATAGAAGAAATCTTTGTGACCTGGAGATAGGTAAGAATTTCTTAGATGTACCACTAAAAACATAATCCATAAAAACAGAAATTTATAAACTGGACTTCATCAAGTCAGAAATGCTTGTTCTGCAAAACATACTGTTAAGAAAACAAAAAGCTATGCTACAGACTGGAGGAAAATATTTGCAAATCACTTTTCAAACAAAGGATTTGTATCCAGAAAGCATAATAAATTCAATCAATGTAACAAAAGGACAAACTTTACCAAAAAGAATATACAGAATGGCAAAGAAGCACCTGAAAAGATGCTCAGGATGGTCTCCACTGGGAAATCTGAATCATGGCGAGATGGCCCCATGCACTCCATCTAGGTAGCTGTAAGGTGAGGGGTAGAGATGCTGCCAGCTCCTCACTGTGAGGACGGGCAGGTGGAACTCATGGACTCGGCTCCAGTCCAGCATAAGCTCCTGTAGACACACCGTGTCTTGCTCAAATCCTCATCCAAGAAAAATGAAAATATGTGCTCACATGGCAACTAGAAAATGAATGTTTATAGTGGCTTCCTCATAGTTGCAAAAACTGGAAACAATCTAAATATCCACACACTGGTGAATGGCTACAGATCGAGTTATAATACATTCATGGAATACTGTACAGACCTTGATATTCCATAATGAAAAGGAACTATGGTGCATACAATGACACCAATGCTCTCCAAATGCATTATGCCAAGGGGAGAAAGTCAGGCCCAAAGGCTGCATGTGGCCTGGTTCCACACGTACGATGTTCTGGATCTACAGGGACAGCAAGCCAGGGCAGCCGGTGGGGCAGGGGCGAGGGAAGGGGCTGGCTGCAAATGGACTCATGAGTGTTTTTTTGACGATGGATGTGTTGTAAATCCTGGTTTTGGTGGTGGTTATATGACTGTTAACGTTGGTCAAAATTCGGTGAACTATAAAATTTTAAAAGTGTATGTATTTTTTACCTCAATACACTTGAACTCAAAAATATACTAGATATAGGCTGGGCACCTGTGGCTCAAGCAGCTAAGGTGCCAGCCACATACTCCTGAGCTGGAGGTTCGAATCCAGCCCTAGGCCACCAAACAACAATGATGGCTGCAACCAAAAAGTAGCCAGGCATTGTGGCGGGCACCTGTAGTCCCAGCTACTTGGGAGATGGAGGCAGGAGAATCGCTTGAGCCCAGGAGTTGGAGGTTGCTGTGAGCTGTGATGCCAAAGCACTCCACAGGGTAGACGCTTGAGGCTCTGTCTCAATAAAAGAAAAGAAAAAAGAAAAAGTATATACTAGATATACAAATACAAACTGACAGGAACATTATACTGCTGCGGCTGAGTCAGAGAAGGCCAGACTAAACTGTTACAGCCACACCTGTGTTCTTTTGCAGCTGTTGAGCTTGTATGTTTAAAAAAACACAAGTATAGGTCTAAAAGGAAAATGGTGGCTGAGTAACAGTTTCCCTGCAACTGGGCATGGTGAGACTGGGGAGAGAAGACTTCAGGCATCTCTGGCTGGTGGGATCTGCCCAGAAACATCCCTTTGGGGATGCAGGGAGACAGCGTGAGACTTCTGGACCCCCTGAGGAAGGCAAAAGTGGTGGAGATCTGGCAAGTGGTTGCGTGTTCATTCAGTCTAATCCTGCCGGCAGCTGTGGGTGCAGCAGCAG
>CAUYRH010179514.1:0-13989 GCA_963574655.1 Perodicticus potto
CCTCCTCTCCCCCCACTGTCTCCTCTCACCATCCTCTCCCCCACTGTCTCTTCTCACCATCCTCTTGCCCCACTGTCTCTCTCACCATCCTCTCCCTCCACTCTCTCATCTCACCATCCTCTCCCCCACAGTCTCTTCTCACCCTCCTCTCCCCCCACTGCCTCGTCTCACCATCCTCTCCCCACACTCTCTCTTCTCACCTTCCTCTCCCCTATGTTTTCTCACTATCCTCTCTCCATAGCTCAGGCCACCTGCTTGCCATGCTACAGTCTCTGAAGCTTCCAGTGTCGCAGAGCCCTGGAAAGCACTGCCCAACTGAAGTTTGCTGCCTCTGAGCTTCCCACTGACTCCAAAGTTTCAAAATGCCACCGATTTTCAGGCATACAGGGGTGGAGCTTCATCTGGATTGGATGGTCAGGGACTGCCTGCATTGCTTTCATAAATGGTCTGGGGAAAGAGGGTTTGAGTGCCTATAAGTGGTCTGTGTCCTTTGTCCTATGTGGAGCCATGAGGTTGGGTGCCCACGCACACATCTGGGAACCTGTAGGAGGTTTTTAATAGGCTATGCACAAGTTCTCTCGAAGAGGCACCCTGGCACATACCTGGAGGCAGAGCCTCAGCAAGGCCTGACCCCCACTGCGTCCTGCCCACCAGCCCTGACCCTGCCAGGTGCTGAAGGGAGCACTTTCTCAGTCACCTACTCTGCACTGGAAATCAGTCAGGTTTTAAAAGAACAGCAATTATAGCAAAGCTACGGCCACAACCGGGTTGATTATCAGGCACCATTCAAAGCCTATTATGTATTCCAAGCCCCAACAGTGGGGTTATTTCCTCCCATTTTGTCTATGAGAAGACCAAATGGGGGGTTAGTACCTGCCCAACATGCAGAGCAAGATCCAGATGCTAATCTGGACCCCATCCACCCTGCAGACAGAGCACAGTTTACCTGGATATCCAGGAGATGAGCCCCAAGTCCCGCTGGTCCATCTTCTTCCCAAAATCCCAAGAAAAAACCACGCAGATGCTACATCCCCCCACTCTCCCTTCTCCTACTCACCTGTGCCGGAATGAAGACATAGAAACCTAGCAGGCACTCCACCACAGATGCAGCCTCTACACCCAAAGTTTCCTAAGATTTCATCCAGTTTGTGAAGAAAAAGAAGTCAAATTCTGAGTTACATTTGAAGCAGACTGTCCCTGTCGTCCTGCAAAATTAGCTGAGCTGCTCCCGACTCAGCTCCCTCATACCCAATGCAGACCAGACAGGCCCTCATCTTTCAGTGTGCTCACTGAGACAGGCTTCCTGTCCTCAGTTTCCAAGTTCATTTGGAAACAGTATGAGTATGAGTAAAATGAGTAAAACAGTAGGAATTAGAAGTGCACACAGTAGGCCTCCAAGTGAGAATTAGACGTGCACACAGTAGGCCTTCAGTATAAGTGACACAGTGGGAATTAGAAGTCCGCACAATAAGCCCCCAGTATGACTGACACAGTGAGAATTAGAAGTGGACCCAGTAGATCTTCAGTATAAATGACACACTGAGAATTAGAAGTGCACATAGTAGGCTCCCAGTATGAGTGACAGTGAGAATTAGAAGTGGACACAGTAGGCCTTCAGTATAAGTGACACACTGAGAATCAGAAGTGCACACAGTAAGTCCCCAGTATGAGTGACACACTGAGAATCAGGAGGACACACAGTAGGTCCCGAGTATGAGTGATACAGTGGGAACTGGAAGTGCACACAGTAGGCCTCTAGCATAAGTAACAGCAGGAATCAGAAGTGCACACGGTAGGCCTTCAGTATAAGTGACACACTGAGAATTAGAAATGTACACAGTAGGCCTTCAGTACGAGTAAAACAGTAGGAATTAGAAGTACACATGATAGGCTTCCAGTATAAGTAACAGCAGGAATTGGAAGTACACACAGTAGGCCCCCAGTATGAGTGACACAGTAGGAATTAGAAATGCACACAGTAGGCCTCCAGTATGAGTGTCACAGTGGGAATTAGAAATGCACACAGTAGGCCTCCAGTATGAGTGACACAGTGGGAATTAGAAATGCACACAGCAGGCCTCCAGTGTGAGTGACACAGTGGGAATCAAAAGTACACACAGTAGGCCCCCCGTATGAGTGACACAATGGGAATCAGAAGTATACACAGTAGGCCCCCAGTATGAGTGACACAGTGGGAATCAGAAGTGCACACAGTAGGCCCCCAGTATGAGTGACACAGTGGGAATCAGAAGTGCACACAGTAGGCCCCCGTATGAGTGACACAGTGGGAATTGGAACTGCACACAGTAGGCCCCCGTATGAGTGACATGATGGGAATCAGAAGTGCACACAGTAGGCCTCCAGTATGAGTGACACAGTGGGAATCAGAAGTGCACACAGTAGGCCCCCATATGAGTGACACAGTGGGAATCAGAAGTGCACACAGTAGGTCCCCAGTATGAGTAACACAGCAGGTATTAGAACGCAACCAGGGCTGGGCCTGGGCCACTCCTCAGAAACTCGGACAGGGGCCCACAGACACTAACACACAGTGCCACCAGGGCCCTGCCAACACTCAAACACTCCTTGAAAAGCACATCTGGTAGAAGCCTCAGAACAACTCAGTCTATAATAAGGAATCTAACTTAGGGAACAATCTGCCTATCTCCAACACCTCCACTCCAAAAGCTCACACAGGGCAGGACTCGGCTTCAAATGGAAGACCCTCACTCCAAAGTTCACAGGTGCAGGCTCCATGTGCAGCCTCCGCCTGCGTCAGTGTAGCCACTAGTGTATTTGATCCTGCCCTGAATAGCAGAAAAGGGGCAGAGAAGCAATCCGATCTGGAAGGCCAGACATAGGAAGGCCCTTAAAAATCATCACTAATAAAGAAATTAAGGTCCAGAACTATGAAAATGTTTACCTAGGAAAATCCTGCTAGCTGATAACTGGCCAGGGCCTCAAACTCCAGCTATGGGCTCTTTCATGATGCCCTCAGGAAAAACTGTAGAGATGTGAGTTGCTGATCCTAGTTCCTAAAGTTAATTGCCATAATACTTTTTTCTCAGAGAAATAATCTATGTAGAACCATGAAAACCTCCATATCCAGAGGTGCTATAATTACAGGGGAAAAAATAAGAACCATTCAGCCAAAATCACAAGAGACAATTAGAACATGGGTTAAACTTTTTTAAAAAGCGATCACATATACAGCTATTTCCAGCTGGGCAATCAAAACTGGACAAAGTGAGTCTGGACAATGTCCCAAGAGCTGAGAGACCCACGCCCCGGGGACCATCCAGCAGCAATTCCAAGCCTTCTCCCCTCACCCTCTGCTTTCACAGACTTCTTCCAACTCAGGGGCCACACAGGAGGGGAGAGCTGGTTTTGTTTTCTGCATAATAAAGATTTCAAAAGGCCAAGAAATGGAACTTCAATGCCTTGCTAGGCAGAAGTTCATTTTTTAATATATTTGAGAAACATCTAAACAAACAAAACAAAAAAATTCCAAATGTACACAAAGCCCCCTTGTGGAAGTCTATTTAAAAACCATTTTGAGGGATTGAGCCTGGGAAAGTGAGAAAGATAGCATTCCTAATATTTTAGGCTCTGTGGGCTGGTCCTTATGGGGAGAACACTCACAGGTGTCTCCCTGCTCTGTCTTTGTAAAACTACAGAATTTTTTTTTCTTTTCCTTGTATCCCCCAGAAAGAAAGCCCAACACGAGCCTTAGCAGATTTCATCCTGTTTCACTCCACATTGCTTTTATCTGTCTTTTATCAGAGGGAGGAAATCAAGCGGCATAATTTGGTTTACCTTTTTTTTAACTTTCAGGAAGAAAATACCTTTATATCTCCCAAGACAACGGAATCTTTTAAACTAATAAAAGCCATACAGTTTCCAAGCTACCAAGGTTTCCTATGAAAGGTTTTTAATTTACTTGTAGAAAAAATTAACAAGTAAGAGACATTCTAGGAAGATCTGTTAAAGTCCACATTGAGATGGAAATGAAATAAAATGCTGCATGTTCTGTATTTTTTTAACTCAAAGAAAAACTTTTTTGACTTTCATGATGTACATGTGGCCATTAATTTCAATGTCACATTATGGTTTTTGGCTGAGCAGACAGTATGTATGTATGTATGTAAGCAAACAAAACAAATGCATTTTGTATTCAAATTTATACAACTCCATACATTTTTATGCTGTTTATTTGAAAATTAATTTTGGCTTAGGCCTCAGAGACAGCAAATGTTGTCAAGATTTGAGGGCTACCTGAAAAGCCTTGGGGACAGCATTACCCTTATGCATAAGAAACAGCAAAATAAAATAAAAATAAATGAATTTCCAAATACGTCATGGCTAATCCCTTGAGCTGACCTACAAATGAATTATGGAGGTTTTGCTACAGGACTGAGTAGGTCTGGTGATTTCACTGAGAGATTTATCTCATTTTCCAACTTATTTTCATATCTTATTTCCTTTTCTTTTAGAATTAGACTGTAAATAAAAGGCCTAAGACTGAATGAAGCTCCCTTCCACAGAACTCATATTGGATTGATAAATTAAAACAGTGAGATGAGTTTTGCATGACCCATCCTCAAGGATTTGGGAAATTTAGCCGATGCAAAACAAGGCATTAATTTGGAGAGGCCTAGCTACTTACAATGCTTAGTATTCTGACAATGATGAATGGCATCATTCCAAGCGAATGGTAATTTCACTTTTTGTGACAGTACTTTAGAGCAAAACCGACTTTCTTCACACAAAGAATTTGCAATCCTATTGAACAGAGGCAGTACCTGCATATCAGAGATCCTTCATTGTTTAAGTATCATCTGATATTCTTGATTGGCTTCAGACTGAAGGTTGGAGTTGAATTAGGGAGAACGGAGGTTAAGTCCTAACCTTGAAAGACTTAGCAGCCATTCAAACACTGCCTTTGGGCACTTACTGGCCTGTATTTATCAAAAAAACTTTTCAATTCAATGAGGGGAGGGAGAAAACACAAAACTTGTCACATTCACCAAGTGAAGCCACTGGAAAGACATCTACAGAACACCCAAAAAGCATAATCTTTCCGAAGCGCTGATAGAAATGGTAATTGGACGGGCCAGGGAATAAAGCAGCCAAAGCGGGGGCAATGCAGAATATCGCTAAAAAATCAAGGTCAAAAAGAAAGGAACAGACCCTCTTTAACTAGCAAAAAACTTACACTTGGCCTTTGTACTAAGGGAAAAATATACCTGTTGCTACCTGCAATTTACGTCCTCATAAGAGCCTTTCAGAAGGAACCTTTGAACATAAAAAGCATTAAAGACCCTCCATCGCATAGCCCATAAGAAAGTTTCACCTTCAATATTAGTTCCATCAAAATATGTTTTCTGAAAGCAACAAAAAATTCTTTTAAAAGAAGAACGACTAACAGCAGTGAACCCCTTTCTCCATCTAACCCACCTGTCTCTCCAGCAGGGAAGCTGTGCCCTCGGGGGAGAACGCATGCAACAAACTCTTCCCTGAGGGGCTGCAAACGCCAGACTCTGGGGAGACTGTCAGAGGATACCGACACTGTCCCCCAAAGAGGAGCGGGCCTGATGAATCACAAACTCCGGGCCGCACGTCTTCCTGCCTTCTCGGCTAATGAGCTAATCAGGGCCGAGCCAAACGACACATGTGAACAGATGAGCCTTGGGGGCGGCTGCCTTGTCTCATCTTTATCTTACACAAACACTGGGGCTTTTGGCACAGCACAGAAAGCTGATATTCTGGGCCGCGTCCCAGCTGGGAAAGGAAGGAGACTGGTGGATTGCTGTGGTGGGACTGCATAGACGCAGGTGTCTCCTTACTGACAAAGATAGCAGTTGGGGGGTGTCCTCCATGAAAAGACGGGATTGGGAGCCTCTCCACTTCACCTCGGGGTCTAAAGCAGAGCACTCACAAAATGGGAATAATCCCTCAAGAGTTAAAAAGAAACACTCCACAGCTTATCCTGGTATTGCCCTGCAAATTGTACAAATTGACTGATAAGCAAGAAAAGACAGCGTCATTTGCTAATTTGCAAAATTCTAAGGAGCCTGTATACCCATTCCTATTAATCCAGGAATGCAACTTTCTGCATCGGAGTTCCATTTGATGGAAGGTGGGAGATGGAATTGATGATTTGTGCTGATGGAGCCACGTCATATTTTAGGGAGATGACATTGCTATCGATGGCTCTCTCTAATCTATTCCCAGTAATACGCTCATCTGTATGTTTTCCCCGGGCACCAGAAGAACAATCTCAGATCCCTAAACAGTATGTCATTTCCTTCCACAAATCTCATATGCACATATATTATTATTATTTAACGTTTATTAAGTACCAACAGTATGCTAGGCACAATAGACAGAAGGGGCCATAAAAACATATTTAACGCATCAAAAACCACAATAAAAGGACACTGTGTTTGTGACAAAAGACAATAAAAATCTCTGCAATTCATAGTTCAAGATGAAATGCACCCCAAGTCTCAGAAAAACCTCAGTGCAGTGTGACATATCAGAAAAGATATTAGACTTTTTACTCAGCCAGAAAAAAGGAAGGTTATTCGTACTTTACCATTAACATGGCCTTCCTCGACCTCCCCCAACAAACAATGGATTCTCTAATGGCAAGGCATTAATTACTTCTTTTATCTAGTTAAACTTCAGCACTCAGCATCACTTCCAGTCATAACAGGATGTACTCTGTACCAAGAACTATGGTAGGCATTTCAAATGCATCTTTTAGCATAACAGTGTGGGTGAAACTTGGAAAGGCTCAGTGATTGATCCAAGGTCCATGATCACTAATTCATTTTCTAGCACACACATGCACACACAAATAAGTACACACACATATGCACACATGTATGCACACACACAGAGTTGAGAAGCAATAAATGCCATCCATAATCTGGGGACTTGGGGTTAATATCAAATCACCAATCTGGATGCTGTGCAAACAGTGTCAGCCTGGTGGAGACAGAAGCACATGCTAAGGGGCTCAACTTCTTCTCTTGCTAAGGCTTGCTCAGTCAAGAGTTAGTGTGGAGCTAAGAGCATGAACTCTGGAGCCGAGACTTCCTGGGTTCGAATCCTGGTCCCACGACTTCCAAGCTGAGTGACTCTAAACAAGGTAATTAACATTTCTGTCTCTCTCTTTCCTCATCTGACAATAGTATATGAGGAAAATAGTAACTTGCCCCCCAGCTTTCTTGTGAGGGTGAGATGAGCGAGTGTGCAGAGAGGGCTCAGTACAGTGCCCAGGGCACAGTAAATGCTTAAAAAGCTAAGGGACACTTCTACACCGCTGGTGGGACTGCAAACTAATTCAATCCTTAAAGAAGGAGGGAAAATCCTCAAAGAGCTAAAAGTAGACCTTCCATCTGATCCTGCAATCCCACTACTAGGCATCTACCCAGAAGAAAAACATTTTATCATAAGGGCATTTGCACTACATTGTTTATCACAGCTCAATTCACAATCACCAAGATGTAGAAACAACTCAACCGCCCATCAACTCGGGAATGGATTCACAAACCGTGGTGTATCCATAAAGAAAAAGGGAGACTTTACTTCCTTTGTATTTACCTGGATGGAATTGGAACACATTCCTTCTTAGTAAAGCATCACAAGAAAGGAAATGCAAGCATCCAGTGTACTCAAAACTAACATGAAACCAGTAGATAAACAACCACACAAGAAAACGTACATGATTAAATTCAAGTGGTGGGGAGGGAGAAGAGGGATTGGCGAGCTCCCACCTAACTGGTACAATGTAGGGTGCCTGGCACACCTCTCTGGTGAAGGACTCCACTACAACTTGGACTTTACCCAACAAACACAAACCATGTAACCTAGTCATTTGTACCCATATATGAAGCTGAAACTTTTTTAAATACCTTAAAAAAAAAAACCACTATAATCTTGTCTGAGCCACAGCACTGAGAAGCAGGTAACAGGTCGGAGACAACGTTGCAAGGCAACCGGCTAAGCCCCCAGCAAGCTGGCCTTTCCATGGGTCCTGCACTGAACACCAGACCCATAGTGTTATGAATGAATCAGACAGTAATTAGAAGCTCAAAGAATTCAGTTGAGCTTTGATTAGGGTTCAGGATATTCTTTGAAACCATGCAACTCTCAACGACATCCAGACTAACTTTATTTGCCATGTACTTTTTACTTTCTCCTTTTCCTTTGTGTATTTATTGGAAACTTCTTGGCATATTCTTTCTACAGAGGACCTAGACGAGACCTGAGAAGTGAAGTTCAAATCCGTTAACGGTGCCCATTGTTCACTGACCAACTGATAGTCTTAGCTGAGGAAGAGTCAAAGCTGGAGACGAAGTTGAGGTCTTCAATCAGTCATGCATTCCTTCGCTAAATTAGGGCGAATAATCAAGGTAGAAAAACAGTCAGAGCTGATGTTAGGTAGAAAGAAAGGAGACTGCTGTTCCTGAGCACAGTGTTCTTTTTGTCATAAGTATTAAAGGATTAAATAATTAACTACCATAGACTAAGGGCAGTCTAAGCTATAAACATTAACAACTATAAAATAATTGCTTTAAACAACGTAAAGATACAAACCTGAAATCGCAAAACACAAGTTTTTTAAGTTATTTTACTGTTAATATTTCCTTCAAGCTCAGACCTAGTGGGAATTAAAACCTCGTCAGGACTTCTTCAGTGATACTTTTTTAGAAGCAAATTACCACAGAGGACAAAATTATTGTTAGACATTAACACCTTCCCAAACCATTTTCTTTTCTGAAGGATAGAGCCTACTTTCTGTAGCTCTAAGCTTAAATATGGTACCATTTTATTACACGCAGACTAATAAAGCAAAACATTCATAAATGCAATTCTGTTAACTTGTACACACAAGCTCCAGCCAGTAGATGACGAAATGTTGCTAAAATTATCCTTATCCAATAAAATTTATTGCAGTGATGAAAATCTTGACATCTATTCCAAAGTTCAAATTAAACTTCAGCGTAGTACAGTAGTCTAAGTCACACCAAAGTAAGCAATTATTTATAGTAATTGTACATGTGTGTGTTTGCTGCATGTATTTAACTTTCCAGAAGAAGTCGGCGAGCCCACATTGTGGGGACTGCTGAATTAATTACAAGCGTACACAAAAGGGTATGTTCTTCAGTGATCTCAGCATGTCACTTTGAATTTATCCATCTGCCTAATACCCACCTGTCTAGCTGCCCTTTCATTTAACCACATATTATGGCATCAATATTAACTTTCGGATCCAGGCAAAACCATTGCCACTTCCCAAGCTATTTGTCTCCTAATAAACACAGACAGAAGGGGAAGCGTTGAAAGCAAAGGCAATATTTTTCCCGTAACGTTTGCTACAAATCCCAGCTGCACGACATTGTATGTTAATAACCATTATTTAATTAACAGATGAAGAAGCCCTTTGGTGCTGCTCTGGCAGATTTTGAACTTGATCTTCTATCATTTGATGTCATGCAAGACCAGATAAACGACAAGTCTTTCGAGAGTCTGCAGAGCCCCTTCAGAACAGCTGCACAGCCTTCCCCCCTTCTTTGCAGTAGGTTTCTCACTTAAGAAAAAAACACGCTTCATTACATCGCCTCTTACTCAAGCTGCAAGGGTCTATTCAAGGAAGATAAGCCTCTTAGAAATGAAGTAGCGTTGAATTTAGGTTTTGAGTGACAGCAGGAAGATTTATCCATTCAGCAGACAATACCGCTTTCTCTGCATTAATCTAGGAGGCGGACAATGATCTGTTTTTTAGGCCTCATCTCATCTCTTTCCCACAGCAGAAGGTGATTAGACTTAGGAAATGGGGACTGTGAAAGAAAACTTGAGCGCTATCTCTGCAGCCCTCCTGTTTCCTGGAGGGGCAAGTGGGAGCCCCTGGGCCAAGGGCATCAATCACAGATGCACGGGGAGCCAAGTGATGCCTCCGCTCTGCCAAACCGACCGTCCACAGGTAAAGGGGTAAGCCCAGACGCCGAAGAGTAAACGGTGGTTGTTAATGTCCCAAAGAGAGCAGGAGGCACAAAGCAGCCCTTCAGAAGGGAAAGCCCTTGCATTCTTCCCGGCCAGGCCCAGATAAAAATGTCAGAAATCTTTGACTCAACACGATATGCTACCACCTCTCCACAGGTTAAGGCTCAACCAAGTTCCAAATTAGCTGCTCTGCAAACAACAGCTAAAGACAGGAGGCCGCAAAGATTCTGCCCAGCACACAAAGCAACGCATGTCTGCACAATGCAGCCGTTTCATCCCATCTCTTATGTGCGTCTTCTGCAACTCCAGAGGGGACTTTTGTAGAAGCCCAGTTGTTAATCTCAAGTGTCTCTCTCAGCCAAGCACTGATCACACAGCCCACTGTGCGCAACCACCAGACTGCCAGGGACCCCCAAGGGTTTTACACTGGGTCCCTCAGGAGAAGCCTATTTTACGGGGCATACCTGGTACCACCCTTCACATGGAAGACCGGCCACTTCATCACGGAATAGTTGCTTATACTTTGCTTGTAGTTTAGCACAGAAATTTATGAATGGACTTTGGAGTAAATGCGATGGCTTAAAATAATGCTTTCAGTGTGGGACTGAAATGCATATTTCATTTGAGTTGCAAATGTAAGACAGCTACTATCACATCACAGTACCCAGGGATGCCTTTGTAGTCCACTCACCTTCTTGCTTCTTTTTCCTGTACTCACCATGAAGGTACATATCAAATATCTGAAGATAAACACATGAAATAAAATGTTCGTCTCCAGTTACCCTCAAAGAACCCGTTCAGCAAAACAATCAAAGTTGGGACCAAGAAGATTTGGAACCAAGAGTTCAGGAAACAAGTGTGAGGCAAAATGCCTTTTGTGAGGCCCTTATTTTCCTGCAAAAACAGTTCATGGAGGATGGGAGAGGGGCCCTCTTTGAAGTGTGAGTAATTAATCTAGGAAGCAAGCAGAAAGAAAGTCACAGACATTACCACGGAATTAAATCAAGTTGCCCCTAATGACCTCTAAATTTAAGAGCAAATTGTGTATTCTCTAGAAGTCAATATAGAGTCGCCACATTTTGACATTTCCTATTGTTAAACTGTGTTTCGTTTGTTTGGGTTTTGCCAAATGTCATATTGACAACTAGAGACTCCCTTGACATTTACTGAATGTGACGCCAGGAATATCTGTTCGTCAACCTCAAAGCCACCGTGACCAGCCAAGTGTGCTGGTGACAGGGTATGATCCCTGTCTCAAGTCTCCTAGGAACCCAAGTCCAACATCAGTACTAAAACGTGGCTTTGAGAAGATTCTAAGGGAAAAGAAAGAAACCAGCACGCGGACGCCCTTTGGGAGTGCCCCCTGACATCCCAGCACAGGGCTGGGCCTGCTCCCTGGGAAAGCAGTAAAGACTCAGAACCACCACCACAAAAGGAGCCTGGAATCTGCGGTTCCTGTCCTGTCCTCAGAGTCTCAGGTTTTATTCTCAAGATCTCTGGGCCTCACATTTCTTAAAACCCATCTTCATACATAACTTCCTCACCTACTGCTTCCATAATCAAAAGCTGACCTCCCAGGTGGCAAGAAAATCAATGAGCCTCCCCGTCCAGCCCTGACGGGCCTGCTCAGTATCTACCATGATAGTTTCTTTCTTTCTTTCTCTCTCTCTTTCTTTCTGTCCTTTTTTTTTTTTTTTCATTTTTAATTACTAAAGACTCCCGTTTTACAGAAACCCCTAATTGCTTCATTTTGAGATGTTATGTTTAACCTCAGGAAACGACGCTGTAAGACCTGGCAAGCAGCTCTCTGCTCATTTCAATCAGCCCCAGATTATGAGGTCCAGCCGGGTGGGGACCCTATTCATTTTCCTGCGCTGTCATCTTGATCTTATTTGAATGTCTGGGGAGCTGGAGGTGCTTAGCCAGCCTGGGGTTTCAGGACTGGGGGTGGAAGTACCAGGGTGAGCTATGCAATGTGTTAGAGACACTGAGAGTTTTCATTTTGACTCCTTAATGAGAGCGACCTTTGACACGGGCTGATGAGTTCCATGCCTGTCCTGGTGTGCTTTTTGGAGACATTTGACACTGGGCACGGGTCTGACAGGGATATGACTAATGAAGTCGTGGTATAAAAATAATGGGCTGCAATTGCAAGTCATTTGCATGAAACCAAACTCCTTAAAAACTTGTCTCTGTTCACTTTCTGTTTTCTAAATGAGTCAATAATATGAATCAGATGGCTTGGGGGGAATAGACTCCCAAATATTCCTCCTATAAGTTTGGTAAATTAGTTGGCGTTTGGTGCAATTTTTGTTGCCTTGAGGCCTGTTTTAAATTGGACTGTAGTTACTAAATTGCTGGGCGATTGTAGCCTGTGTAGGATAATACATAATACCTTTTTTTTCTTAAGCATTTCGTCAGAACGCTTCTTGTGAGGTCAAGGGACCCAGGCCACTCTTTGCAGAAAATATCAGCAGAGAGTAAAAGAATTAAAAATGGAAAGAAGAGGGCGACGGGGAGGGGTGACATGAAAGTAGGAAAAAACAGAGTGAAAGAAGAAAGGAGAAACAAATCAGAAAGAAGGTGGTAGCGGGACTGAGGCCTAAAATCACAAGAGGGGAAGAGCAGGAAAAAGAGGAAAGGGAAATGAAAAATAAATAAATGCGGGGCGGTTAGAGAAGTGGTGGGACGAGAAGCGGAAGAAAAGGTTTAAAGGGAGGACCGAGAGAAGAAGCGGCCGTTCCACCTCGACTCAGCCTGTCACACCGCGTGGTGCGCCTGGCACAGCACTGAGCCGCCTCGAGAAGCCCAGGCCCAGGTGAGGTCGCAAGGCCGAGTCCCTCCCGCCGTCTCCGCACGACCAGCCCGTCCTTCCCACACCTTCATCCCCCAGGAGCTTGCAGCAGAGCGCCCTGCGGACCAGCCGCGTCACTGCGAGTCCCTGGGCAGAGCCCTCCCGGGGCTTGTCACTGGGGCGGGACACAGAGGCCTTCTGCAAGCTTCCTCGGGTTCCCCACGTTTGTCTGGGATCTGCTCCACTCACCTCGTGTGTATGACAAAATTAAACATTGCATGTCCCCAGACCTAGATAAAATGAAATGCACATGATTTACAGACACGTGCGCACACGCGCAAGCATGCATGCACACACGCACCCATGCACACGCACGCTTGTACACACGCCCACACGCACCCATGTACACGCACGCTTGTACACATGCACACACGCACCCATGCACACCCACACTTGTACACACGCCCACACGCACGCTTGTACACACGCCCACACGCATGCACACAGGCATGCACACGCACACACCTGCAGCGAACTAGCAGTCGGAGGAAGGGCGCTTGGCATGGAGCGAAGGGAACACGGGCTCAGTGATGAACCCGCTACGGTTGCTCTGGACCCTTTGAGGATTTTCTTAGTCTCACTGAGGCTCAGTTTCTTCAATCACAAGGTGAAAACTCGAAAGATCTGTTTTATAAAGTACTAGCAGAGTACCCGGCACACTGTGAGGGGCTTACGTGGATGAATGAGTCAGTGATGGAAGGGTGGGTGAAAGATGCTTTCTGAGGGGCAAGCCCGAGAGAAAGTCCGCGGTCGTCTCCGTAACGCAGAAGGTGCGGGCGGGACAGACGCCTCCTCTGCTAAGGGACCCGCTGCGTCCCGGGGGGTGCACTCTGCCCCAAACCTGAACTTCATCCAGACCACTGACAAGGGACACGGTTCTCTCTCTCCCTCTCTCTCTCTCTCCCTCCCTCTCTCTCCCTCTCTCCCTCTCTCTCTCCCCCTCTCTCTCCCCCCCTCTCTCCCCTCCCTCTCTCCCCCCGCTCTGTCTCTCTCTCTCCCTCTCTCCCTCTCTCTCTCCCCCCCTCCCCCCTCTCCTCCCTCTCTCTCTCCCTCTCTCTCTCTCCCCCCACTCTCTCCCCCCTCTCCCCCCTCTCTGTCTCTCTCCCTCTCTCCCTCCCTCT
>CAUYRH010179517.1:0-46583 GCA_963574655.1 Perodicticus potto
GACTACAGGCGCCCGCCACAACGCCCGGCCATTTTTTGGTTGCAGCCATCATTGTTGTTTGGCGGGCCTGGGCTGGATTCAAACCCGCCAGCTCAGGTGTACGTGGCTGGCGCGTTAGCCTGTGGAGCCACAGGCGCCAAGCCGACAGCGTAATTTCTAAACCTCCATTTATTTTTCCAAAAAAAGGTAGGCAATCTTGGAATTCAGGCAAAATAAGACCATCTCTTGACATTATCACCTACGGAGCACAAGGAGGCCACAACTATAATGTAACACACATCACGGGTAGATTTCCCTATGAAAGGGTCATGGTTTCTCGGTGAATGCTGAATGAATGAACAGAGACAACACAGCTCAAATCCTTATCAGTTTCTAGATATGTAATGTTAAGACTCATGATCATATTTTCTTTTCCTCTTTTTGATATGCCTGAGTATCTTCATAATGGCAATTCTTTAGGCAGTTGCTAAACAATAATAATCTGGAGAAAATCTGACTAATTGCCATTGTTTGCATTTATCACTATAAAAATCTCTTACTTTATTTCTCTGTACGTACATCAGAAATTATTTTTCTAAATGCAAGTTGCACCAACTTCAAATTTACATATTTTTTAAAATAGAAAAGATTTACTTTTCATTCGACTTATTTCTTCTGGCAAGCTCTTCAACTGATTACTGGAAAGATTGAGTCGCACCAGACTAGACAGAGAAGAAAAACTAGCAGGAACAGTTGTAAGATGATTGTTTGAAAGATCCTTTAAAAAGAAAAAGACAGAATGAATAAATGAGTAAATAAAAAAAAAAAGACTGCCAAAGGGAATTTCAAATTTGGCGGGGGTTGGGGAAGGGACTGGGTCTTCCCTAGGCTGGTTTCAAACTCCTGAGCTCAAGTAATCCTCCCACCTAACTTTCCAAGTAGCTGGGACTACAGTAGCTGCACTTCACCATGCCCAGCTTCTAGGACTTCAAAATTTTGAAGGAACTGTAACAAATAAGAAACTGTTGCAGAGGTGAAAGCTTTATAACCTTCATTCACTGACAATTTCACAGATTATCACTCATTTCAATATTCTTTTTCAACGTCTGCAGGCCCTCTATGTGTCCATCAATGAAGTAGACAGGAATTAAAATGAATTCTGACTTCAAAAGTATTTTATATAAAGGTTTCTATTAAAACTAAGTCATGCTAAATCATACATCATGCTCCCCATGCATAAGTCCATTAATCTGCCTAGTATTTATTGAGTACCAATAATAAATTAGGCACATTACTGATAAACTATAATGTGAAATGCAAAATATCTTTGCAAGAAAAAAAATTCCAAAAGAAAAATAAAGTGGAAAAATGGCCTTTAAATTTCTTGGGAAAAAGAAAAAGTTGTCCCTTGGTTCTGCTTTGACTGAGACCAGACATCTGCTCTTTACTTTTCACTCATTTAAGTTTGACTGATTAAATCTCTATACTGAATGTTTTCTTCAAATCCTTATGTCTGTTTCCTCTTTAACAGTCAGATATGAACTTTTCTTTGAAACCCCTTTCAAAAGACATTGTTATGAAAGGGATGATTTTTGTAAATCTCAAATAGTCCTAACACTCAAATGAAGTGTAAAGCACTCCACTATCTATCAGCAAAGTGTTAAATTAAGCAGGGCCGATGGCAACAATGAATTGGAAAAAATGACTTGAACTATTCTCCAGTGGTTCTCACATTTAATCTAACTTAAACAACTACATTTTGTGACTCTGGATAAATTGAGAAGATGAAAAAAGTAAAAATGCTGGATCAGCTCTTTTTGGAAAAAACATACTGTTATGATTGTAATAACATAGTATCATAATCTACAACATACAAAAAACCCTGCAATTCTAATACAAAAACTAAGAATTAAGAAATTGCTAAAAATTAAATATTTTGTAATATCAAAAGTTACTAATAATAAACGCAATTTGTTATCCTTGCTAGGATTCTGAGATACTCCCCCCCCCCAACAAAAAAAGCCTCCACTAGTGGAAAAACTGGGGAAATCTGAATAAAACCTGTCATTTAAATAGTAAATTTAAATTTACTATTAAAAAAGTAAATTTCTGAGTTTTTAAAAATGACCTGTGGTTACATTAAATTTTCACATTACTGGAAGCTGGGTAGAGGGTATATAAGAACTTTTCTGCTATATTTATAACTTTTCTATTAACCTAAAATTTTTCCCAAAGTAAAAAGCTTAAAATAAAGTTGCTAACAAAATTCAGAATTCTCAAAACATTTTTAAAAACACGAATCATTCCAATAAACTTTCCTTTAAATTCTAAAGAACAGAATAACTAATGAAGTTAAATATTTATTACAGTTAATTAAATTAGGTATAAAACATAAGTAGACTATATACATAAACACACTGTACGTGTAAGTATATATGTATATACATATACAAATATATAAACAAATTTACAATTACTAGTTTAGCAATCTAATTGAAATGCACAATTTCTGATAATCTACTCATAAAACCAGCTGTCCATGTTTGCAACACTTCAACCACATATACAATTTCTCAGTCTGATGAAAAACTACACCAGCCCCAAACTATATCAAAATTGGAAAATCACAACTTACTAAATCTTCTAAACTGGAAAGTTGTTCAAATCCCTCTGATATTGAAGAGAGTTCGTTATGCTGGAGATACAGGCCCTTCAGGTTCCTCAGGTTTGCAATCTCTCCAGGTAGTATTTTCAACTTGTTATGGCTATTGATTGATAAAGTGAACACTAACTATTTCAGCAACAGCACAATATACACTTACCAAAGGAATTTTTACATTGGGCTCATTACAATAATTAAATGTGGTTACTAACCACCCCCCAAATTTATATTAATTAAAATAACAGTAAACAAATTAGAGCTTCAAAGAAAAACAAAAAAGAAATAAAGATTTTTAACCAAACATAATTTGTGAATTTTTGATTACTTACTTATAATGAACTCTTAATTTTATGTGTAACAGGAAATAACATACTAGACTCAATTTTTTATACTTTATCTGACTTCTAGAATATTGTCAAAATATGTACAAAGATGACATTACAGTTACGTCACAAATAACGGGGAGAAAATGGGAAATACAACTTTAAATTACATTAGAATAAAACTGGTTGAAAATAAAAAGCCAAAAGTGTCTTCAAAAATGAAAAACCAATAAAACTGCAAAAAGTCAGATATGATTATTGTTCGCTTAGCTGAAATCTCTGTTTCTGACAGAGATCTAGCTGGGCAGAGACGCCATTCTAGCTGTGTATTTCCTCCTCCTTTCCTACTTAATTCCATTCTAAGACTCACACTCTTATGTGTTAGAATTTACAGCTGAAGCTGCACCCTCTGTATATATTCTTGACTTGTAAGGGGAAGAGGCTCTCATGTAGTAAACAATTAGTTCCTTTTTATGTGTACCTTTTTACAGATTTATGGTAATTTTACACTTTTCACCAAATGAGTACTGTTACTTGACTAAACTAGAGGACTGTTTTTCCTCTAACTACTTAACTTGCCTCCAGAAAATGGATTTCACTATATTATGTTAAATAGATCTATAACATATTTATTTTGTAAGTCACAATTTTTTAAACTATGCTTGAAGTACCACTTGTTTCTTCTCTCAAATGATATTACCCATGATCTCCTTTCACATAATTAGAGTCTATTTAACACAGAAAAGCAAAGTTACTCTTTCTTAACAGTCTGGGTGTATATTAGAGGGCAAACAGAGTTAGCTAGAACCTTAGCTGCCTAGTAGCCCAGGTACCTGTCCACGAAAGTACTAGAGATACATCCATGGAATCCCAGGAGTCCTTGGAAAAGTTTAAAAACTACTACTAATAAAAGCCATGAAAGTTTTCATTGTTAATGAAAGAATAGTTATATATTTCTTCCTTACTGTTTAATACCTAGATTTTTTTTTTTTTTTGAGACAGAGCCTCAAGCTGTCACCCTGGGTAGAGTGCTGTGGCATCACAGTTCACAGCAACCTCCAATTTCTGGGCTCAAGCGAGTCTCCTGCCTCTGCCTCCCAAGCAGCTGGGACTACAGGCGCCCGCCACAACGCCCAGCCATTTTTTGGTTGCAACCACCATTGTTGTTTGGTGGGTCCAGGCTGGATTCGAACCCGTGAGCTAAGGTGTACGTGGCTGGCGCCTTAGCCCGTTGAGCCACAGGCGCTGAGCCTAATACCTAGATATTTTTTAGACGATCAAGCTAAATTAAAAGTTGAGATAAAAACAGAGGTTTATTAAAATAACAACCACTAAGAATTGTTACACAAAAATAATACAAGAGCATTTCAAACAGTGTAACATGGTTTCTTGTACCCTCAATGAATCCCCAACAATAAAAAATAATAATAATAAATAATACAAGAGCATTTAAAAAAAATCAACTGGGCTCGGCACCGGTAGCTCAACGGGCTAAGGCGCCAGCCACATACACCTGAGCTGGCGGGTTCAAATCCAGCCTAGACCCGCCAAACAACAATGACAGCTGCAACCAAAAAAAAATGGCCGGGCGTTGTGGCAGGTGCCTGTAGTCCCAGCTACTTGGGAGGTGGAGGCAAGAGACTAGCTTTAGCCCAGGAATTGGAGGTTGCTGTGAGCTGTGATGTCACAGCACTCTATCCAGAGTGACAGCTTGAGGCTCTGTCTCAAAAAAATAAAAAAATTAAAAAAATCAACTGGACTTAAATTTGGAAAACCAGAAGACATGTAGGTAACTCTAAAACCAAATAAAGACAAATTAAAAACTTAAAATTCTTATTCTGCTTTAACTACTTTCTGTGATAATACAAAGATATTTTCTAATGTTAGAAAAAATTTAAAGAATGTCAGGTTTACAACATTATAATACCAATATGAGAAATAAATAAGCTTAAATTTTACCTGACATTAAGTTTCTGAAGATTTTCTAGTTCTCCTACAGCAGGAGGAAGGGATGTCAGCTGATTATCATGTATCTAAAAGTTATTAAAGGACAAAGTAAGTATTCCTAATCCTACAATTAACTGGACACGAGCTTTGCCACTGTACAGAATTATTCACCAAGAATCCCTTTCTTCTAACTCAGTGCCAATGAGCTGGATGTTGGTAATGTGTCCTGTGTGTACAAGAGCTGAAACTGTCCAAACTGCTGCTCAGAAACCATGAAGTCATGTCACCAATTTCACATATTACAATTAAAAATAAACTTCACTACGTTAAGTGGAGTTTCCATTTCAAATACGAGATGAAGAAGAAACTAGCACAGGCCTCTGACAGTCTGACACACATCAACATATAAAATTATATGAGAAGGGAGAGAGGGACATCTCTCATGTTCTTACAGAACCATCTTTTTGTAGGATAGAAAGAACCTTAGAGTAAAGCAATACATTCATTTACAAATGAAGAAGGTAAAAATCTCTCTGAAAATTTAGATCCTGCTTTTCTACACATGAATTAGAGGATTCTGATGTTGCTGAGAAAAATACACCAAAGTCGATAGGTTCTGAAATACACCACTCATGTTCAATTCACCACCACATGGTAACTAGAGATTAAGAAGGGTCCCTGAAGAAAAACACAAAACTTTAATTTCAATAATTTAACTCAACTTGAAGGCAAGTTACAAAAAAAAAAAACTATCTTAAGCACTTGCTTTAATGCCTAGAATATTAATTATAAAAATATTAAGAAAAAAGATGAGCAAAAGCATCTTGTTAAATACTAATTCTGTTTGTATCTCGTTCAATTCTACAAACAATTTTTAGAAGTAGGTAATAGTATCAGTCCTGGTTACAGATATCGACACTGTGACCCAGTGAAGTAACTTCCTCAAGGCCACACAGCTATTGAGTGGCAAGGTCAGAATGAAAAACTTGGTGTTCTAATCCTGAACTTTTAACCATTATGCTATGCCTAACATAATAACTTCTACCAACTGAACATGAAAGATTTTCTACTTACCAAAACCCAAATTTAGCTTTAGAATCCCTTCTACTAATAACCCAAATTTGTAGTCCGTCAACTTACATCAAGAACAGTCAATGCAGGCAGGAGTCGGAGGTCATCTGTAAGTGTCTGGAGTCTATTGTTTGATATAATTAGTTTAGTCAAATCTGTCTGCTCCCACCATCGCTCAGTAGCACCGAATGTAAGATTCTGAGTAGCTTCCTCCGGGATATCAACATTTATTCTCCAGACACACTGAGGCACTATTTCCACCACCATGGGTAGGGGGATGGAAACAAGAAGAAGATACTAAGTGACATACTTTTTTAACAGTGATTCAGTTTATCTATTGAAAAACTATTTCTCAAACAAAAAAATCTCAAGTAAGTCAAAGAGTAAGAAATTTTAACTAGAGAGTTTATTTTATTCAAAAACAGACTATGTAATACATATTTTACACATTAACTCTCCCTTTTAACTTCATTCAACTTTTTTACTATATACATACACTGCACAGTACACATATAAGACAAAGAAGGAATCTTACCATTTTGCTAACAGACTAACAGAGAAGGCATGGAAATCAACATCTATATGTAATGTAAAAATTTTAAAAGACATATATATAAGGCTCCAAAAGGGTTGGTAATGCAATCCAATCACTAAGTATCTACCCAAACAAAAAAAAGCCATTTCACCATAAGGACATTTGCCCTTGAGTATTTATAGCAGCCCAATTAACAACTGCAAGGATGTGGAAACAACCCAAGTGCCCTTCCACACATGCATGGATTAATAACTATGGTATATGTACACTACTGAACACTATTCAGCCTTAAAAAGATGGAGATTTTGTATCTTTTGCAACAACCTGGATGGATTTGGAGAACACGCTCCTATATAAAGTATCACAAGAATGAAAAGGTGAGTATCCCATGTACTCAATACTAAGTTGAAAGTAGTAGATTAAAACTACCTACTCACATGAGAGAAAAAGTCAAATTCATGAGGGAGAAAGGGAAGGGGCTCAGCAAGTTACCACCAAGGGGAACAATCAATGGGGATGTACACGTATGGCACAGTTCAGGAAAACGCCACAACTACAACTGGGACTTTACCTTACAAATGCAAATCATGTCTACTTTCATATTAATCTGAAATTTAAAAAAAAATGGCTGGTAATAATAGCTGAAACTTACAAATACTTCTCACATTCTAACTCATTTACACCTTGTGACAACTGTGAGGTTGGTGCTATCAGTAATCCCGCCTAATAGATGTGAAATATGAGGCACAAAGAGAATGCAAAATCTGGCCAGGGCTACACAGCTAGTTAAGCAGCAGAAGTAGAAGTGAAACCCTGTACAGAGCTCTATTATTTTGCTTTTGTTTTGCTTTCCATTTGGGAGAAACATCTGACTCTGGTGGCTACTCTGCTTTACCTGACGTGCAATTTTATTTCTTACCACACCACATAATATTATGTTATTCTATTGCGGCAAATGATGATTTGTGTAATACAGTAAATAAGTCTGGACAAGTTGAGAAGGGAAAAATCCATGTTGTCACCACAAAACTTAAGTTTCTAATAGGTAGCTTGCTATAGTACTGTAGCAAACTATTTTAAATAGTCCTTCGGTCCTTGTTAAAAATGAAACTACACAAAGGGAAGATGGAACTTTGAGTTCTACATGAACGTAATCACTGGCTCTTCCCTGCTATCACTATCATTTGAAAACCACCAAACAGCAGATGGAGAGGTGTAGCCAAAGTTTCAAATTCAGGAACTGAAGAGCAATTCTGGATGACTGATCTGATACAATGGTGTTACAGATGAAAAGCAACTGCTGAAAGCCATGAGACTCATACTCACTCAAAAATGAGCTACCGACATTCATATCAGAATAAATCATAAGATCTCTCTCCTTCCCCATATCTCAGATTAGGCATTCTCTCTACTCTTCTACCACTGGAACTTGAGGAAACCAAACTATGAATCCACTCGTATTTGTGGATCAAGGTTTATTTTTAAAGTAAAAGAAAACAAAATAATTTCACTCTTCCCAAAGGATATGAAAGCCAAAGCACCATAAATTTGTCATCATCATTATTTTGGTATGTAGATATAGATGAAGTGAGTGAGAATGAGAAATACAGGTCAGCCAGCAATTAGCATGTGAATTTACTGGCATCAAAGGAGTCAACAGAAATGGCATCATTTATGTATTTGACTAAAAATAAATGCTACCCTAGGAAGAAAAGGGTACTAATGTGCCGTATGGAGTTGGCTCACGTACAAAAAGCTCCGGGTGAGAGAGAGAAGTAAGACAAAACAATACACACACACACTCTAAAAAAGTATATATAGAGAAGAAGCTGTGTGACATGCACGATTCCATTCCTAAAGAAGATACATAGACGATTTGTGCATGAATTTTTCTCTAACACCTATATGTAGATACATTAGAGCCATGATACCCTAATAAGCAATGTATAACAACTGTCTTTTTTGGGAGTGGAGGAAGGTGGGAAGCACAAAAAATCTGCACACACAATAATAAACATACTTGTTACTAAACTATACTAAATGAGTGCTAATATTTTATCATTATTATTTCAGGTATTTTTGTTACCAAACTTTATCTTTTAGGGAACTACCGAAGGCATGGACAATTGTTGAGATTATCCTGTTATTGAATATATATCAGTTTGCTTTTCTATAAACTATGACTTATTGATCATTCTTTTCCCCATTAATTATTTCGCAGGTATCCCAATTTCTTCCAGAACTTATTACACCAAGATTCACGTCACTGTTGTACCTCCCCCATATGAAGAACCACTAAAAGGTAGACCTATAGTCCTAACTACTGAGGAATTCTATGGAGCCATCCTAAAAATAGTTCACCAAGTTATAAAATAGAAGCTACAAGGTAAAAATGAATGTCAATAGAATATAAATGTGAAAAAATTACTATGGAGTTGGGTAGTATGTAAAATTTCAAACATACACATAAATTTAAAGACAAGCATAATGAAAGAAAACTACATGTACCCATCACCCAGCTTTAAATATCAGCTTTAACAATTCATGGCTAGTCTTGCTTCATTGATAACTCCATCCCATCCATAAGCTACCATCTTAAGAAGCTTAAAATAAATTAATTAATTAATTAAAAGAATTAAACCCAAAGGAAGCTGAAGCAAGGAAACAAAAAGTGAAAATCAATGAGATAGAAAACATACAAGTAATAATGAAAAAACAACAAGCCAGTATCTAGTTCTTTGAAAAAGATCAGTAAAATTGATAAACCCTTGGCCAGACAGATGAAGGAAGAAAAAGAAACAAATTATCAAGATCAAGAATCAAAGTGAGACTGTCACTACAGATCCTACATATGTTAAAGTATAAGGGTATATTTTGAATAGTCTTATGTCAATAAATCCAACAATGTAGATGAAATGGACAAATTTCTTGAAAGGAAAAAACAAAAGGCACAACAGCAGTAGAAAGTAACCTTTCATTTATTAAACTGAATTCACTATTTAAAACATCCTCCAAAGAAAACTCAAGGCAGATGGCTACACTGGTGAATTCTAACATATTTAAAGTAAAGACAATACTAATTCTACACAAACTCTTTCCTCTTTCAAAAAACGGAGGAAAGAACACTTCTCAATTTGTTTTATAAGGTCTGTATAAAATACCAATACCAGACCACGGCATTAAGACAGAGAAAAAACTCCTAAAACAAACAAAAAACCAGAGGGCAATACCCCTAATGATTATAGACGCCAAATTTCTTTTTTTATATACTGCTGAGTTGTTTTTTTTTTTAATTTTATTTCAGATTAATAGGAGGGTACAAAGGTTTAGGTTTCGTTGTTTTCATTTCCAAGGTAAAGTTCAAGTTGTAGTGGAACCCTCCACCCCAAGTTTCTTAAGAAATTTAGCAACTTTTATAAAAAGGATAATATATCATGATATAGTGCAAGTTATCTTGGGAATGGTAGGCTGGTTTAACATTCAAAAATCAAGACAATCTACCGTATTGATGGACTCTATGTCATATATTCTTTCATTCTGGTATTTGTCTGGATTACTTTATACGTAGCACAATAAGAAGGCAATCATGAGAAGGAAAATGGAAAGTTTTAATCACGGTTAGTCTAAAAACCGAATACTATGAAGAAATAGAAAGCATTACAGGAAGAATGCTGTACTCGTCAATCTCTGCGTCTCCCCTCCGCCCCTCAACACACAAAGCAGATAACCAGAAGAGCATCTGGCCATTCATTCGTGGTATCCAGATTTGTGTCTTTACCAAGTTTTCTCAGGATGGCCTCAAATCTGAATTAATGCAACGTCTATCCTGATGCTCAACTTAGAAAACAGGCTCATTATTCCTTGTAACCAGGATTCTGCCCAACTGCATACAGAAGAGGCTTTCAGCAAGGAAGGGTGGCACTCATTTTAAGCTCGCAAAAGGGCAGATAAAAAGGAAAACAGAGAATTTTAGCTTTAGAGAAAGTATCAGTCCATCATCTGATAGCTAATTTCGTCGCACATGATATCGTTTATAACACAGAAGGGAGGAGTCCCAGGGAGCCCCCCGTTTGAATTTTGGTTACATTCCCAGGAGAGTCCCTGGAGCAGAGACTGCTGGAGCCAGAGGAAGAGGCGAAAGGGCCTGTCCGCGCCAGTCGACGTGACAGATGCCAGCGTGCGAGCGCAGAGCTCCGGCTGGACCTCAGGAAGGGCCGAGGCCGGGCCAGGAGAGACGGAGGCGCCGGGTCGTTACTTCGGGGCTTACCTTCACGGAGGTTCCTACCCGACAGGTTTAACTGGCCGCTCTTCCTCGCCGCCTTTAACAGCCCCTGCGGTACGTAGGTACCGCAGTCCCTCGCGTCAGCTTTGAAACCCGCTCGGGGATCCTGCCTCGCTACCCCCGTCAGGCGCGACATGTTTAAACACCGCCCGAAGCAGCAGCTCCGCCCGGGACGCTTAAAAGGCGGCGCCTCGCGTCGCCCCGCCCCCTTCGCTGGCGCGCGCTCCGTGCGCCGGGCCTGCGGCCGGGAGCTGGGCCTTCGCTTCCTGCGGCGCGGCCAGATGTCGTCATCCCCCGCGCCGGGGGCTGGAGGACGCAGGAGCCCGTTCCGTTGCCGGTGCTGGCCTAGCGTCCTGGAATTACCTCACACAAGTAAGTGCGTTTAACGGACTTGCGGGGTCTTGGAGTTTATCCTTTGCACTGTCGCTACCGCTCCTACCTTCTCTTTGTGCTTCTGCCGCGGCGAGGGCGTCCGGAAGGGGTAGCCCCCTCTTCTCCCCTCTCCTGCTCTGAACGTGGGCCTTGGCTCAAACTTGCGCCCTGGGCGCGGTCTGAGCATCCCTGGACCCCAGCCTGGGTTGTCGCTTGTGGTGGCGGCGCCCGAGCTCGGGAGTGCGGACAGAAATAGTTCCTGCTCTCCGGGCCGGTGCTCTGACACCATTCCCGGTGCTGTGTTATAGTCCAGGATAGGAGGGAATGTGAAGTGGAAGGGTTGGCAACATAGAAGAAGAAGAAAAGCTTACAATTCAGTAAGCGTTGTGTCAGCCGGAACAGTGCAGGGAGACAGGTGCTGGCACAGATGTGAGTGCAGCACAGCTTGCCCTGGGAGCCTGAAAGTGCCAGTGCGGAGTCCAGCTGCTGTTCTCCAAACTGTAACTCCAGGGGTATTTCTGCCGCGTAAGGTTTTTGAAAGAATTAAGTGAGGGAAAAAGTTCAAGTTTTGAGCGCTTAGTGAGGGAAGGGACTCGAGTTCAGAATTGCAAATGAAAATTTTGTTCCATCGGTGTTTCTTGGGAAATTAAAGTTTCCCTTCGAAATGTAAATTCATTCAGCAAGTAATTATTAAGAGTTCATCTCGCATGGTACGTACTGTCCTGGATGATTGATTTTTCTTTTACCTGAAGTGATTTTATTTCAAAAGCATATACCGAGAAATATCCATCTGACCCCCATTAAATCTACTGGTGATTGGTAGGATAGTTGAAAGATAGGATGACAGCTCTCTAACAGATTCTGCGCCCTGCAGTTTTACTTGAGTCCATCTTCGTGCTACCAGTAAAATACAGTTTTTCACACCCTACCCTTTTTCAGGTGGAGTGCAGTGGAGTCCTTTACACTAAAAGGGAACAGCAGAAAGGTACCAATAGTTTACCGACTAAGCCAGGAAAGACCCGGTTTTAAAGCAGAAGGACCATAGCGGCTTTGCAAGATCATTTTTATCAGTTTGTCTTGATAATGACAATAGCTACTTTATTGAGCCCTTATTAAGTGCTAGCTCAGTGCTAAAAGAACCTCTGTTCGCTATTAAGTATTTAATACAATGACCAATTTTGCAGATGAAGAAATTGATGTTAAAAGGGGCTAAAAAACTTACCTTAGATCACAAGTTTCTTTAAGTGATGTGACGGAGAATTTGAACCTGAATGTATCTCCAAAGCCTTAGTCGTTAACCACATGACTTGCCTAATAGCTTTTCATAATTTCCAACTTGCTTTTTTAAGTTCTGGGATCATTTTAACAGATGCTTCAGTTTTGAAGAGATTTATTAGGGAACAACCTTTTTCTCTTTTGTAGGGAGTAACACCCTACTTTTGGAGAATGAGTAGCTCAAGTATAAAAATTTATGATAGTCACCCCTGCCCCTACAATAAATCTTTTTTAGTTCAACTTATTTAAAAATAACAGCAAGGTATAATTTTTTTATTCTTTTGTTCTTGAAGCAAAATATTACTGACATTTTGGAATACTATGTCAAAACATTGTTTCTTTTTTAGAAGAGAAGCATATGTTTAATGGCAAAGTAATTCTGAAAAATCCGGGTGGCCTTATATTTGTGATAAACCTCAGTGGATATAAACTGATACATGTAAAAAAATTAACCAGTATACAGGGTGGCTATAAAGTTCGTGTGCAATTCAAAGTAGTTATTTTAAATTGACTATTATAGATATTTTAAAATAGACTATTTTAAATTGTGCACTCTGTATATCTACAGTATAAAATGTATTGTGCTTATGTAGTAAGTGCAGGTTAGGTGAATGATAGTGAAATGTGACTGTGCAATTGGGAAAACTACATGTTTTATCTCAGATTTGATAGAAACTGAAAGCTAAGTGACTTGAATTGAGTTTTGTTTATGAGAAAGCAGTTTTATTCATATATAATTATATTAGTAACAATTAGCTTCTTTTTCAATCGTAGTGCTTTAAGAGGACTGCATTAAAGGCAATCAAAAACCCTAACCCCTTTTTAACACTGGCATTTAGTCAAAGTATTTACTTTTTTTTAAAAAATGGACTTTATAGCATCATTAAAATAATAGGAAATGGTTGTTCCTGTCAGAGCTGGAGACTACTGCATAGTTAGCTACCTTTTGTAACAGAATTGTCTAGCTACAATTTGTATCTATTTTATTTAAGTAGTGGAAGGTTTTACTCTTCAAGTTTCTTAGCTAAATAAAGTTAAGAAACCAAATTTTGTATGTGTTAAACCTCAGAATTATATTGGTCAAAGAATGCTCTTCTGTTGCATAATGGAAAGTATGACTGTTATTAAAGTATGAGTGCAGCTTGTCTTTACCATTAAAATTTAGTAAGATACTTTCACGTTCGGTTGTATTACTCTTATGAACGTTGTTACTTGTTAGATTTTTTTCCAAAAGCAAAAGGTACTTACACTGGAGTAAGTGTGAAATTGTAGTAAAGGGCAACAGAGTTAATGTGTGCAGATTTTTGAAGCATATTTGCTAAAATAACAGAGTCATGTAAGAGCAAAACATACATGGTGTCTCTAAAGTCACCATGCATAGGGAAAAAGGGAAATTGTAGCAAAACATACTTTTATTTACAAAACATTGATTACAAAATATTTACAAACTATTCTCTATGTGTTGGACACCTCTTTGTAAAATTTTATAATGAAAATTTTGTAAATAAAGGTACATTTAGCTAACATCTCCTTTTTCCATAGGTATGGGGACTTTGGGGTAACTTTTGGGACACTATATTTCTTTGAAGGAAGTGCATATTTTCCATATTTATTCATTGTTTCAGATGTGGCTTTGAATTGTATTATGTTGATTGCAGTTAAGTTTGGTAATTTTTTCCATCAGAAAACAATTGCCATTTTCTTTCTGATCCATTTTCTTTTGGATGATAGGTTTGTATATTGGTATTTTCCCTTAGCTTCTCATCATACTCGTAAATCATGAAGTAGTTAGCTTGCTCTAGGGCAGTGAGTTTTCAACCAGTGTGCCCTGGAAAATTTTTAAAGGTTATTAATTAAATTATTTTCAAAAGACGTCCATAGTGTGGTTAAGTATATTCTTTCTTTTACTCTTTTTTTTTTTAATCAACATAATTCAAGTGTGCTATGAGATAAAAAAAAGGTTAAAAAATACTGCTCTAGGAGATTTAATATTTGATTTTATTCTCTACTTTTGATCCAAAAATTTTAACCCCTTAGATTTAGGAAAATAGCATTTTTATTTCCTCTTATAGAAAGACTTGTTAGATGTTAGTGTTTTTCACTTGAAGAAAAGTGGAAGAACTAGTAAAAAAAAGAATGTCAAAAGTGCTTTTGTCTATTTTTTGTTGAAAAAAAGAAACCAAAACTTGGGCGGTGATAAACTAATCTTGCTTGTGTGATGTTTTTTTAAAAGCACTGTGGTAAGACATTTGTTTATTGATTGTTGTAAAAGCAACTGGGAATATTAGGAAATATTTCCAGTGATTACTGCTCCTCACTTCTAATAGCTAATGCAATAGTCTTGTTCTTTTTTCCAAGATTAATATGTTCTGTGACTTAAGCCCAAATTTTAATATTATTTGGGTTTTATGATTTTTTTTTCTTTGAATAGTAAAGTAAAACAGAAAAGTTAAGGCACCGAACCCTATTTATTTCAGTGTCATTCTTGGTTAGTGCTGACACATGCAAACCACTAACAAGGAAGTCTAAGAATCAATTTGAATTAAAATCTGCTCTTTTAAAATTTGACTTTGTATTACCTCCTACAAAGATTTTTGTTCAATTGGATTCAGCTTGCGGCTTCATTTACTTTTGAAAGGAAAAGAGAAAAAAATGTTTATAAATGGCAAATACTGTTCTGTGTGAGCAAAGCTTCCCTACAGTTTTAATAAGATACAATATCGTCCTTGAAGCTTTATACTTAGTGTCAACTTAACATAATAAGAGGGAAAATATGAATAACTTGGTAGTTTGTTACAATCACAATCAATAGATTGTTAGCGTATAATTTCATGCTCAGACTTGTAGGATACATATTTGTACTCATAATTGCAATTTGATAAATGCCAGTTTAACTTATCAGAATACCTTTAAGACTGCCGAAAGTTCTTTTTCTACTTGAGTTTTTCCCCCTATCCTTTAAGATATCACAGTTATGTCTACTTAAATAATTGAAAAGTGCCCATCATTGCAGTATTGAATATTAGTAAACATTAAATACTTGGTACCTACAGTGCATATCTGTGAACCCGGCCTCCTTCATCATTCTAGAGGTACATATTTTTCACTAAATGCTAAGTTTATCAACCCTTAATACAACTTTGTTTATTTACCATTGTAGAGATGCTAACCTTGTTTGCTTTGAAATATCACCTCTGTACTATCTCCTCTCTCCCTCCCTCAAAATAATTACTTTATCTATGTCTCAAGTGTTTTAAACTAAAATCTGAGTTAATTGTGGCTTGAAACTCACTGCAGTTCATAGTTTCAAGTTACTCGCATGGTAATTAGAGAAAAAAAAGTATATGGCCTTTTAAAACTATTTACTATGTTTTTAATCTGTCACTTGTCAGGAATTCAGATCAGATAATGTACTTAGTTATATTTTGCTTTTTTAAAAATTTGTGCTTTAGTCATTTGATGGTTTATTGTTGTGACTCACATCATAATACATTTAGTATTAATCAAGGATATATTCAGTTTTGCAAATAAGAATAATACTCTTGCTCTTAAAATATGGGAAAGTAATTGAACCTTCCTCAGAAGAGTTTTCCATGAAAATGTCTTTGTTTGTTTGTTTGTTTGTTTGTTTTTTTAATTTTGAGTTTCATGGGTAGAATGCAGTGGCATCACGGTAGCACACTGCAGTTTCAAACTCCTGGGCTCAAGAGATGAAGCCTCCTGAGCAGCTGGGACTGGAGGTGCATCCCATGATGCCTGATTAAGTTTCCCAATTCTAGTAGAGACCAGGTCTCACTTCTGCTCAGGCTACTCCTAAACTCCTGAGTTCAAGCCATCTTCCTGCCTCAGCCTTCTAAGAATGCTAGGATTGTAGGCATGAGCCATTACGCCTAACCACTATTTGTGTCTTAATCAAAAAAAGGAATACTTTGTTTAGACATTATCTGACTGTGCATGGTATTAGCAATATACCGCTTTGGGATCAAAATGATTACAAAGATTTGAAATCTGCTTATATTAGTGTTGTGTTTGCATTTGTAACCGCCTCTTAAATGAGAGAGGGCATTTAATAATAGTATAATTCATTTCCTTACTATAACTTAACCATTCACAAAGAATTATCATAGTAATTTAATTTTGCCAGCAATGCTGTGAGGTAAGACATATTACTATTATTCATCCATTAGTAAGGAGATGGAGAGTTGAAAGCCACCTTTCCTATGATGGTATATAACATTTGATGAGTGCCTATGTGCAGGGCACTCAAGTGGTTCATATCCATAATATTCCTAATCTTAGAAACTTTAAGTGCTGTTATTATCTCCATTTTTCATTTAAGAGTGCACATTAGCTCACATGACTAATTAGAGGAAGTATGTATTATAGTTGAGAACATGCATGGGTAGTGGAGTGGGAGGGCTCAGAATGGAGACCACTTTTTTTTTACATTTGTATAGTTTGAGCAGTTAACAGTAAGGATTTATCACCATACAATAATTTTTTAATATGCTTCCAAAATAACCTAAGTTAAAGTGTGAAACCTAAAATAAGAAACTTCTCACTATGTACATTAACTCTTCTGAGTTGTATTTTTCATGTGAGTGATAAAGTATAATTAGTTGAGGGTACTAACCTAAAAGAGAATGATGGTACAGAATGGAGCCTAGTGGAGAGTAACTATTTGTTTTCAAAATGAAAGATTAAGAATCTGAAACTAATCACTATCATTCCCATTTTATATGTTTAATTTTTTCTGTATTTATTATGACAAGAGATGGTAGAGATACAGTACCAGGTTTGTTTTGCTTTTTAATCCCTGCTTACATCACTGTTACTTGCTTTATACCTGAAGCAAGTTGCTTAACTTTTGTAAGCCTTAATTTCTTTATCTGTAGAGCAGTCATTGCCATAGTAATCTTTTTCTAAGCATTTGTATTAGCATTTTCACTCATCCTAACAACCTCAGATAGGTGGACATTGTTATTATTATTATCCCTCTAATTGAGATAAGAAAACATAGGCACAAATACTGAGGTAGAAGTCTTACAATTACTGAATTGGTGGTAGAGCCCCTTCCCTTTGACTCCAGGGTCTGCTTTTTTTTTTTTTTTTTTTTTTGAGACAGAGCCTCAAGATGTCACCCTGGATAGAGTGCTGTGGCATCACAGCTCACAGCAACCTCCAATTCCTGGGCTTAAGGGAGTCTCTTGCCTCCACCTCCAAAGTAGCTGGGACTACAGGCGCCCGCCACAGTGCCCGGCCATTTTTTTGTTGCAGCCATCATTGTTGTTTGGCGGGCCAAGGCTGGATTCGAACCCACCAGCTCAGGTGTACGTGGCTGGCGCCTTAGCCCGTTGAGCCACAGGCGCTGAGCCAGGGTCTGCTTTATTGAGTCTAGCATCTTTCAAGTGTTATGAGGATTAAAGACCATTAAAGACCATTTTTAAAGCATTCAGTTAATGTAATTCAGTCTTACTACTGAATTGGAGTACACTTTGATTTTTTGCAGTTTTTTAAGTCTTTAGAAATAAATTTCCTTCATGAAGAGAAAGTTAATTTTACCACATAGAGGAAAAAAGTTAAAGGTCAAATGGTGCAAATGTATAATTTCTTCATTAAGAAGAACTAATTTTAAAATCCTTGAGACTATTTACTTAAAGATATATATAACTCTACCAGATGTTTTTCCATTGGATTCTTGTTTTGTTTAAAGATTATGAAGCATTTCTTCCAATGGCCTTTTCTCAGTTGAGACTTCAAAAGACTCTTATATAACATAAACGTGGTATTGAAAAGTCCATGTGTGGAACTTCCACAGCCAAATGTTTTTTTTGGTCTGATTCAATCAAAAGACAAGCACGTCTGTAGAGATAAACTGTAATTTTCCCCTAGTGATCCATATGCACTCCAGCTGAGACTGCTGTACACCTGAATGCAAGCAACAGATCTGAATGCTCAAACCACTGTTTCTTCCTTCTATGTTAATCATAAAAACAAAACTGAAAAATGGGTACACAATGGATTTTTTGCCTACAGTTTCAAAATGTTCATGGACTCTGCTTGTCAATTTAAAAGCAAATACAGAATTCCTATTATCGGTGGACAATATAGATTCAAGCATATGAAACAAGTATAGTAGAACCTTCATGGTTGTCCACCTCCCTACACTGACCACTTCCTTAAGCAGACCTAATTTTCATAGACCAGACATGAACCACATGTACAGTACAGTAGGCCTAACTCCTCATGTTGACCACTTCTGTATGTTGACTGGTTTGTAACGGTTCCTTGGGTGGTCACCCTTACAGAGTTTCTACTGTATTTGTAAGAAAACTTCCAGTAGACTTATTTCCTGTCCTGGTGAGCATGCCTGTGCCTGTGTGTGCCCACCTGCCTGTCATTTCTCTAATGCTAGTTCATCCTCTGTCGTCTCTCCTTTTAGATGAGGAAGAAGAAAGGGAAGCATGGGACTTGCATGTATGTTAGTATTTGTAGAATTATTATCTAAGTTTATAGAATTAGAGCTAAAAGTACAACTAAACAAAATTGAAAAGTGAAATATATCTGCAGGTAAGTTTTTTTTAAGTTCTGGATTTGGGGCGCTGCCTGTGGCTCAGTGGGTGGGACACCGGCCCCAAATACTGAGGGTGGTGGGTTCGAGTTTGATCCTGGCCAAACTGCAACAACAACAAAAGTAACCGGGCGTTGTGGTGGGCACCTGTGGTCCCAGCTACTCAGGAGGCTGAGGCAAGAGAATAGCCTAAGCCCAGGAGTTGGAGGTTGCTGTGAGCTGTGACACTAACGGCACTCTACCAAGGGCAACAAAGTAAGACTCTGTCTCTTAAAAAAAAAAAAAAAGGTTCTAGATTTGTAAGCAGCAATTTATTTCCTGGGTTTTTCTCTTTCTCTCTCTCTCTTTTTTTTTTTTTTTTTTTTAAGGTATTGGGTTGAATTCTGTTACCCAGGCTGGAATACAGCAGCCCCACCTTGAATTCCAGGGCTCAAGTGATCCTCCCATTTCAACCTCTCAGTTAGCTAGGACTACAGACACACACCACCATGTCCAGCTGATTTTTTTTTTTTTTAGTTTTTTAGAGAGACAGTCTTACTATGTTGCCCAGATTGGTCTTGAACTCCTGGCCTCAAGTGATCCTCCTGTCTTGGCCTTCCAAAGTGCTGGGATCAAGGCTAGAGGCACCACTCCTGGCCTTCCTTATGTTTTTCATATTGCTCTCTCTAGCTACAGGGAAAAAAAATTACAGCCAAATACTTCTAAAGTTCACTGCAACCAAATTTCCCTCTAAATCTAGCAAATACATGGCTGTCTTCATTCACGAAGATTTGACTGTATGCATGCATACTTAAGCTACTCACCTTACAGTGTGATCAGAGATTATACGAAACATTTGTAAAGTGTGTCTAGCACATCGATGATACTCATTAAATTTTTGTCAAATACTGGCTTTGTTGCAGTATAATAATGTTAGACATCAGAAACACAAAGATTAATAATTGCCTTCCCTGTCTTCCAAAAAGTTGATTTGCTTGCACGTGGACAGGGGGTTCTTTTTACCAACCAATTTAATTAAAGGCCTGTTACTTGTGCAGATTTACAAAATTGTGTCATTTGGAAGTACTCACTGTCTTTTCCATTTTTTTTTTTTTTTTTGTAGAGACAGAGTCTCACTTTATCGCCCTCAATAGAGTGCTGTGACATCCTGGGCTTAGGCGATTTTCTTGCAACCTCCAACTCCTGGGGTTAGGCGATTTTCTTGCCTCAGCCTTTTGAGTAGCTGGGACTACAGGTGTCTGCCACAACACCCAGCTAATTTTTTTGTTTTGCAGTTCAGCCGGGGCCGGTTTTGAACCCGCCACCCTCAGTATATGGGCCCGGCAGCTTATTCGCTGAGCCACAGGTGCCGCCCTGTCTTTTCCATTAATATGAACAAAAGTGGCTATGAAGACAAAAGTATCTTAATTTATTCAACTGGGAACATGGTGTCCAGCAAGTAGGGATTGTACCTACCTGTGTCTATTGTCTTTTATCTGAAGAACTTCTAAGTACACAGATCTCTTTAGAAGCTTGAGACTAGAAAGAACTAAACCTTGTTCATTATGACTAAGAGGACTGATGTTGTTTTGAGGATTTGAAGGTAAAGCATTACCTTCACATTCTATGTTTTAGAAGTCTGTTAGAAACCATGCACTTTTCCCATAATATTACTATTCCCATAATATTAGCCAAAATGACAGGTTATTTTTTGCTGTGAATTAGAAATTTCATTAACTCTTAGTGAAAATGGTAATCTTTATCATTCCGGTATAACTGGAAGCCTTCCCTAACCACCTCCAGAGATGAGCTAAGTGGCCCTTCTCTGTGCATACTTTCTCTTCACTTTCCGCATGGCAGGATTTCTGTATAGTTCTCTCTGAAATACCAACAAAGAATGGTCTTCTTACTTTACTTGAAAGCTTCAAACTTGTTATCCTTAGGGCCTTTCTGATTTGTTATTTCCTCCGTCTGGCATACTTTTTCCCCAGAAATTCAAATGGCTTGCTTCCTTCTTTAACTAAGGTCTCAGCAGGTAACACCTTCTCCCCCAGCTCCTAGCCTGCTTTATCTCATGCCCACACATTGCTCCTTACATCTTTGCTTTGTTTGTTGAGAGTTGGCCATACTAGACCTAAAGTTTTATGAGTTTTATTGAGTTCCATTTCTGTGCTCTTATTTCTTTTTTTTTGTTTTTTTTGCAGTTTTTGGCCAGGACTGGGTTTGAACCCACCATCTCCGGCATATGGGGCTGGCACCCTACTCCTTTGAGCCACAGGCGCCGCCCTCTGTGCTCTACTTCTAACAGCTAGAAAATCTTTGGAATATAGGTACATAATATTTGAAGAAAGTTGTGAAGTTTTTGACTGCCTCTTAAGATATTGGAGATAGAGTGAATGAGGCAGAAATGACCTAAAGTCTTGTTCAATGAGAGCCTAAATAAGTCAGAATTGACTTAAAACTAGTATAGTTTGGTTTTATTTGTTATTTGCCTTGATACATTAGTTATTTGCCTTTATGTTTCTATGGGAAACAGACAAAATGTAAGGTAGTTAATTATTTCATCTATTTACTAGACCTATACGGATCTTCATTTGACTGATGAGGAAACTGAGGTTCTGAGAAGTGAAGTGAGATTTCCTTGAATCACATGCTTCATAACAGGGCTAGTATTATAAGCCACTCTTCTGACTTTAAGTTGAGTATTTTTTTAGCTGCTAGATAATTTGAAAATAAAATATTTAAAATCCTCTTTATTGAAATAAAGTTATTTTTTCCACTTTGTTTCTCCATATGAAAGCATCTTTTCTTTGTATCTTCAGGGAGTTGTTATTATACATAAAATAGGCTTCTGGTTTAAAGGATTTTATCACAGAACTATCTTTTACTTTTGTTTGAATTTGTAATTTCAAGTATGAAATATGTCAAACACACAGAAATACAATGTAGAATAATATAAAAAGATTCTGTGTACCCAACACAGAGAATAAACAGATAACACTTGAGAAAAAAAGAAACCAGATGAACCCTGCCCTTATGTTGTTTTTCCCTGTATTGTTGAACATTGTAGCATGCTTGGCATGTAATAGGCACTGATAATAAATACTGAACTGTTAAGAATGTTTAATGGCAGTTATATACATCTGATTCAAAATGAAAAAATAAATTGCCAGACAATCTTTGTATTACAGTAGTCATTTATGAGTGACGTGCAGTAAATTCCAGGCAGCTCATACATAAGTTGACCTCCATATCTGCATCCTTGGATTTAACTCCTATCAAAAATATTTGAAAAAAATTTTAAATAGAGTACAGCAATAAAAATAATACAAAACAGTATATTTATATAGCATTAACATTACATTAGGTATTATAGGCCGAGTATCCCTAATCCAGAAATCTTAAGTGCTCTAAAATCTGAGACTTTTTGAGCACTTAAATGTGATACTCAAAGTAAATGCCCATTGGAGCATTTCAGATTTCACATTTTTAGATTTGAACCCACAAGTCCTATACAATACAGATATTTCATAATGTGAAACACTTTTGGTTCTAAGATTTTCGATAAGAGGTTCTCAACCTGTATAAGTAACTAGAGATGTTTTAAACTGTAAGAGAGGTTGGGTTAGGATATACGTAAATATAATTGTCCATAGGCATATTCATGGGGGATTGGTTTCTGGACGTAGGCAGATACCAAGATCCTCAGAAGCGCAAGTTTTTTTTTTACGTAAAATGTAATCTGTGCATATTCTCTCATATACTTTAAAACATCTCTAAATTACAAATTACAATAACTTTTTATTTATTGTTTTTTTTTGAGACAGAGTCTCTCTACTTTGCCCTAGGTGGAGTGCCATGGCGTCACAGCTCACAGCAACCTTAAACTCTTGGGCTGAAGCGATTACCCTGTCTCAGCCTCCCAAGTAGCTGGGACTACAGGCGTCCGCTATTTTTTGCTTCCAGTTGTCATTGTTGTTTAGCAGGCCCGGCCGGGTTCAAACCCGCCAGCCTGGGTGCACGTGCCTGGTGCCGTAACCACTGTGTTACGGGCGCAGAGCCAAATTACAATAACTTAATACAATGTAAATGCTATTTGTGTAAGTAGTTGTTATACTGTATTGTTTAGATAATAGTAATAAGAAAGAAAGAGTCTGTTCAGACCCGGCACTTTTTTCCAAATATTTTCAATCCATGTGTGTGGAAACCAGGGATAGGTTGGCCAACTGCAGTAAAGACCATTTATATAACAAACAAGCATCCTTAAGTTTTGAATATTTCTGCGAGGTGGGTGAGGGTCGGGGAACCGATTCCCCACAATTGAGGGCTGACTGTATGCTTTTCTTTAAAATCTTAAAAGTCTTGCCTCTAGTTAATGCTAATAAATTGGTTTCTAGGAAGGCCATTAATTTGTGATTTTGGTACAGCTCACATTCAATCAACCCATCCTTGTATGAGGATTAGCCTAACCAGTTGCCTCGATATTCAGATCTCGCTAAACCCGTGCTCTTATCTCTCTCAAATTGCAGTCTTGACCAGACTATGCCAAGAGGTATTCACTAGTGTAGATACTCGGCAAGGCTTTAGGTTTTAGCCTCCAAAAATATCCACAGTCATGCAAATTATTTGGAATAAAGTGACATTGTCCTTAAGGTGTACTGATGCATGTTGGAATAAAGTGACATTGTCCTTAAGGTGTACTGATGCATGTTGCTTATCACAGTTATTGATTTTGTGACAGACGTTGTACAAATTTTTGAACCAACTCAAGAAGTTTACAACTTGTATGTTAGTAATAAATATGGTATGTATCCCTTGTTATTGATCAGAGAAGAGGAAGCCTTAACTCTGCTTGCAAAAGCAATGAGGAAAGGAAGGCTTTACAGAAGATGGCAGTTTGATAAAATGAGAGAGGTCATTTATAATTTCTATCAAAGCACTGAGGAATGATACTTTTGGCATGTTGGGCAACTGCAAGTCACTAGATAATTCAAGATACAATCGATAGAATAGTTCAAAAGAGGTTAAAAACTAAAGAAGGTTTTTTTTATAGTCAAAAGCTTCAAAATTATTTTAAACAATATGCTTTAAAGCAAAGTTTTCTTCAGAAATTGCAGATCATGGACCTGAATATATTTAAGTACTATAAATATATTCTAAAAAGTCAGCTTTTGTGACAAAATTAACGTACAAAATAGGAAGTGTAACCATAAAAATCTCTTTTCTGAAGGTTTTAGTGTCAAAGCAAATTCATTGCAAACTTGCTGTTGCCTAATTTTATGTACAGCGAAGGTTCTAGGAAATTTAATAGTGGTGGGAGAAAACGTTGGTAGCTAGGGCGGAAATATAATTTAATAACTGGACATTTGTATGGATGATGATCCTGTATAAAAAAAAAATGGGCTAGTTAACTAGTAAGAATAGTTGCTAAACTGTATTTTTTTTTGCAGGGAATTGAATGCTTGCTTCAAAAAAATTAAAAGTTAATGCCTTCCACTTTTATCCGCCAAAATAAAAAAAAAAAAAGAAAGAAAAGGGGAAAACCGGATGACACCTTGCACCACGCCGCCGTGTCTTTAGCGTTCCTCCGGCTGCTGGCGAGACTTGCCGCGCCTGCGCGGGGCGGAGCCGACGGTGACGCGCCTTTCGCCGCGAGGCATTGTGGGGGTCTGGCCCGCGAGCGCGGTGGTTGGCGGCCCGGCGGGGGCGGCCGTTTGTTTTCTCGTGGTCTCGAACTCGCGTGCTCTCCTCCCCTCCCCCCGGCGTGCGGCGGGGCGGAGAAACGGCGGCGGCGGCGGCGGCGGCGGCTGTAGCTTCGGACACCCTCCTTTCCTCTCCCGCAGACGGGTTCCTCTCCCCCTCCCTCTCACTGTTTGTTGTGTGTTTGATGTGTTAAAGCAGGAGCGAGACCGCGAGCGGCGCCATGAGCAACACCACCGTCGTCCCCAGCACTGCGGGCCCGGGCCCCAGCGGCGGGCCGGGCGGCGGAGGCGGCGGAGGCGGCGGCACCGAGGTAATCCAGGTGACTAATGTCTCCCCGAGCGCTAGCTCTGAGCAGATGCGGACTCTCTTCGGTTTCCTAGGCAAGATCGACGAACTGCGCCTCTTCCCGCCGGAGTGAGTATCGTCCCCCGTCGCCGTTCCGTTAGCGCCGGGCCCTGGGCCTGCGCCGCCCGCCCTAGGCCCGCCCGCTGCCCTCCGGGCCAGGCTGCTGCGCGTCCCCGTGGGAGACTGTGGTTTAGATGGACGCAAAAGCTGCCAAGGCAAGGCCCAGGGCTTTTTGAAATTGGGAAACACTGGCTCTAATGTAGGGATTTTTCCCTTCTTAAGTTGTGCCAAAGACCTAGGCACTTAAAGCAAAACAAACCGCACTTCTTGTGTATTTCGTGCACAGGGTAAATACTTTTTAAAAAAACATTGAGTGTTTATTTTCTGTACATTCTTGTAAGAAAGGTCACAAAATTATTTTTACCTATGTTCATTTGGTGTTGAGACTGTACACTTAACCGCTAACAGCAACAATTGGTGTTAAGTGAATCTGACCCAGCGAATTCAAAGATCATACCCATACCCTTTTGACAGTTAATTCAATCAATCCGAATACTTAATTCTTTTATCAGAAATAGTTTACACCTGAAACCAAGGATTTTTCTTTGTTTATAGATTTGTGATATTTCACTATTCGTGAGAAGGAATTTTTTAATTACTCGAGGAAGAATTATAATTTCTTATGTTTACATAATTACAAATGTTCAGATTTGAATCAAAGTATGTGACTTGTGTTTATCCTGTTTTCTCATTTTGAAAATTATTTTCCATCACAAAAGTATTAAATGAGTGGAATAATTAGAAATAATTTAAAGAAGACAGATATATTAAGTATTAAACATTTGGAATAATAAATAGTTGTGTGTTCTTTGGAAGACTTATTGATGGAAAAGTGACAGTGATGTCATTTAAGAAGGAAGCAGAAAATTAGAATCTACAAAGAATCTATGTTTGTGGTGCATGTAATCACTAATCTTTGTACATTTCCGCTCAATAAAATCGATAAAAGTTTATCATAATTATTTGTTAAGCATTAACATATTTCATCACTTTGTACTTAACAATAATTTCACATGGTTATTGGTGTTTTCATAGTGGTATGTTGTCACAAATTCTTAGGGAAATGTACATTGAAGGAAGGATTCAATTATAATTTTCAGGACATGTAGAATTCTGAGAACAAACATTTTTTATTATTTTGAAGAGAAACTTGCTTTGGTAATGAAGGACAAACAACTTTTGTAATATAAACACACGGAAATAGCTGTTTTACTCATTTTCTCACAGTTTACTGTTTAAAGTTCATAAAATTAATAAACAGTAAAACCTCAGAAAATGAGAGGGATATAGTTGATGATTGTAATCATTTTAATTACTGGGGTATTTGAGGTTATTTGATTCAGGTAAGATATAAATCTCACCAGTCTCCCTCTAAGAATTTTGTTATTTTTGCTGACTTTAAAATACTATTTATTCTCAGAAGATACTATTTTATTCATCTGTAAAACAATAACAAAGAGAGGTGTAGTCATTTTACTCTTTGGCTCTTTATGTCATGTTCCCATATACAAGATTATTTTGTCTTTGAAAATATACAAGATTATGAAATAGTAAATGATGTGGAGCTCCAGTGGCGCAATCAGTTGGCACGTGGTACTTATATGAAATAGTAAACGCTTTATGCCTTTAGTGGCCTTCTATGTTTGAACAGTCCTTTATACTAGCTACTTTTATTTATTTGATGTAGGTTTGGGTTTTCTGTTCTTTTTAAGCTCTAGTAAGCTGATCTGATCTGCACATGTTGGGAATACTTTCTTGACGATTGCTGTAAGCTCACTAGAATTTTCAATGTTGATATTTTGGAATGTTGCCAGGGATATGTGCTATGGACTCCCAAATGGTCCAAAAGGGTTCATCCTTCCCTCTTACTCATAAAATGAAATGGCTCAGATTACATAAAGTTTTATCTTTTGTAAACACATTAGTTTTTAGATTTTTTTGTGATTGTTATATATACAGTCATCCCTCTACATCTGGAGGTTTTGCTTCTACTGACTGGATTGAAAGTATCAGAGATGGGAAAGGTTCTGTACTGAATATTTTACGGACTTTGCTACCATTAGCCCCTAAACAAGACAATATAACAACCATTTTCTTAGCCATTTACATTGTGTTAGTGTATTGTAAGTAATCTAGGAATGATTTAAAGTATGCCAGGGTTATATGCATAGGTTATATGCCAGTACTCTACCTTTTTTTTTTTTTTTTTTGGCATTTTTTGGCCGGGGCTGGGTTTGAACCAGCCACCTCTGGCACATGGGGCCGGTGCCCTACTCTTTTGAGCCACAGGTGCCGCCCTGCTCTACCATTTTATATAAGGTTTTGAGCATCCATGGATTTTACCAGCAGAGTCCTGGAACTAGTCCTGCATTGTCCTCCAAGAAGGCAGTCATTTGTAAGCTGCCTTTTTCCCTTAGTTATGCCCATGATGTGTTTGCTGCTTTTCTTTCTTAAATGTCACCTTCTTGATCACAAACACCTTCCCTGTAGTCACTCTTTATAAAAATGTGACATTGTCTTATTTTTGTGTAGTAAAAATTATGTTCCTTATCTTCCCTATCTTACTTGACGCTATTTTGTCTTTCTGTGTATCATCGGTGACCAGTTGACCGAGTTTAACTTCTGTCTTGCACAGTATGAGGTTCTTGAGTTCATCAGTGTCACCTAAAGGACATTTTTTAAGTACATTGATGACTGAACCCCACCCCACCCCACCCTACCTACTGAATTTCAGTTCAACATGCTTATTTGGGGAGAAACTTTCTGAAATTAATACCACCCATTTCGGTGATAGCCTGCTCAAGGTTTCCTTCCTTGTTTCATTATTGAATTCACCTATGTCTTGATTCTTCTAAGCCAAAAACTACTAACCTATATTTCACTCAGAGATAGAAATACTGTCTTCACATAGGCAATATTCTAACCCCTTCTTCAGAATGACAGCCCTTAAGCTATTTGAAAACATCTATCAGTGTCCCCCACATCTATTCTCTTTTTAAATGAAAAATGCTTATTTTCTTATTTTTATTTTATGTTGGAAATTCAGCATTGTTTTCATGTTTGTTGTGAGTTTTGTGTCTTTTTAAGTTTTTTAATCAGTCCTTACAAACCCAGAGAAGAAAGAATGTTTTGATTCTTTTGCAAAATAAGTGAACTGAAATTCACACAGGTTGTTTTGCGTGCCCAAACCACACGCCAGCGTTGGAACTGGTATTTCAGCCCTAATATTGGAACTAGTATTTGAAGCCTAACGTAACTCTTTCATCACTTGATCAGAAGATTGTTGATTTGGCCAAGAAATTCGTGTATTGTATTATTTGTTATACTTAGAAGGTATTCACGTTTGGTTTCAGTGTGATTTCAAAGTGAGGATTATTACTGGAGTGCTTATCAGGTAATTATCTCAGTGAAGCTTGTCAAAAATTACATGAGGGCTACTGTAACCTGTAGGTAAAGTTAAGTTCGTTAGTAATTTTTCAGTGACCTCAAGTGGATACTTTAATGGTTGTGTGAGTATAAATAACTTAGGTAAGGAAAAGTATTTCACCTTAGAAAATAAAAGTTATTTTAATGAATGAAACAACTTACTTTATATCTCTTTACATAATAAAGAGTATATGAGGTCATCAGTCATGTTATTCAGGTGAGCATTGCCTTTGTTCAGAATTCTCCACTCCCAGGTGGCGCCCTAGCTCAGTAGGTAGAACACTGGCCACATGCACCAGGGCTGGTGGGTTCAAACCCAGCCAGGGCCTGGTAAAACAAAAAAATAGCCCTGCGTTATGACCGGTGCCTATAGTCTCAGCTACTTGGGGGGCTGAGGCAAGAGAATCACTTGCGCCTAAAAGTTTGAGGTTGCTGTGAGCTGTGACGCCACGGCACACTACCAAGGTCCACAAAGTAAGAGTCTGTCTCAATAAAAAAAAAAAAGTGGGCGGTGCCTGTGGCTCAGTGAGTAGGGTGCTGGCCCTATATACTGAGGGTCTCGGGTTCAAACCCAGCCCTAGCCAAACTGCAACAACAACAACAAAACAGCTGGGCATTGTGGCGGGCGCCTATAGTCCCAGCTACTCGAGAGGCTGAGGCAAGAGAATAGCCTAAGCCCAAGAGCTGGAGGTGCTGTGAGCTGTGGTGCAATAGCACTCTACCAAGGGCTACAAAGTGAGACTCTGTCTCTTAAAAAAAGAAAAATCTCATGATTGGCACAGTATTTTAGTGGGAATAGAAGACCTGTTATGGGTCCTCAACCAAAAGTTCTCATACTTTAGTAGGCATGAGGATCTTATTAAGAATTGGGGCCCTCATATAAAAGGGAGGACTCTGGGCTTTAGATGAACAACAGAAATCTGAATTTTTTGTCTACATTCTAAAAGATTCTGAAACAGCTTTCAGAGGGCACTTTAAGAACCATTGGAAACCATACCACATAGAAGGCAAAAGGGCCAGGGCCCACTTTTCTCTATCTTACTCCTCAATTCTCCCCCGTATAGTTCTTAAAAATAAAACATTTACATTTTTAGGGGCGGCACCTGTGGCTCACAGTGGGTAGGGCGCTGGCCCCATATACCAAGGGTGGCAGGTTCAAACCCGGCCCTGGACAAACTGCAACAAAAAAATAGTCGGACCTTGTGGCGGGCGCCTGTAGTCCTGGTAACTTGGGAGGCTGAGGCAAATGAATCGCCTAAGCTCAAGAGCTGGAGGTTGCTGAGAGTGACAAAGTGGCAACTGTCTTTAAAAACAAAAAAAAAAAATTACATTTTTAAAGTGACACTTGCACAGAATTTTAGGGCATGAAAATTAATTTCATATATCTGTCCTCTAATATTAAAACGTACCTTTTTAAAATAAATTTTAACTGAAACGGTATGAGAATGTAAATACGGACTCTAATGGGAACAAAAACGTGTGTTAAACCTGTTCCTTAGTAGGCCTTTTGAACGTAGAGGAATTATATTATTTTCCCTTCTGAGTTCTTTTCTCTTTCACATAATTCCAATTATTCGTAACTGGTGTTCACCCCACCACTTACAGGTTTTGGTATATAATAGCATTTCTGTTATATTGTGGGTAAAATAAATGAATCATTTTAAGATTACCAAATAAATGGAACTACGTTGTGAGCACTAGGATAATACTTTCCTTCTTTCAAAATTTTTAATTATCATGAGCTTGTAATAGTCTATCTTTGGTACGTGGGATGTTTGAATGCAGATACACAGTGTAAGTTAATCAAATCAAGGTAATTGGGCTATTTACCACTTCAGGCATTTAACATTTATTTGTGCTAGGAGCATAGTTCCATTCTTTTAGTTATTTTAGAGTATACACTAACTTAATTGCTGATTGATTAGTCATCTTCTTGTGTATTAAATATTCATTCAGGTGAGAACATGTGAGATCTGTCTTTCTGTACTTTGCTTATTTCACTGAACATAATTTCTCCATTTCCATCAATGTTGTTTCAAATAGCAGGATTTCTTTTTTTTTTTGGTAGCCATAGAATATTCCATTGAGTATAGATAACTGTGATTTCTTTATCCATTCATCCGATGACGGACGCTGAGGTTGATTCCATATCTTGGCTATTGTGAATCTGTGCTGCAGTAAACAGGGAGTGCAGAGAACTTCTCCAGCTACAGAATTCTCATCCTTTGGGTATATACCCAGCTGTGGGATTGCTGGGTCATAGGTTAATTCTATTTTCAGTTGTTTGAGGAACCATCATGCTATTCCCCATAGTAGTTGCACGAATTTACAATCCAACCAACAGTGTACAAGGGTTTCCCTTCATGTCCTTGCCAGAATTCCTTATTGACTGTCTTTTAATAAAAACCATTTTAACTGGTGTGAGACGACATCTCATTGTAGTTTTGATCTGCATTTCTCTTAATAACAAATGATGCTGAGCCTTTTTTCGTACACCTGTTGGCCATTTGTATGTCTTTTGAGATATGTCTGTTCAGTCTTTTGTTGGGCATTACTTAGTTGATTTTTTTTCTGAATAACTCTTCATTATACATTAACAAGTATTTTTTTTTTGTTATTGTCTTTATTATTAAATCATAGCTGTGTACAACAGTGCGATCAAGGGGTACACTGTGCTGGTTTCATATACAATTTGAACTATTTTCATCAAACTGATTAACATAGCCTTCTGGCGTTTTCTCAGTTATTATATGAAGACATTTGTATTCTGCATTTAGTAAGGTTCGCCTGTACCCTTCTAAGATGCATTAATAAGTATTTTTATATTTGATAGTTGTTTATTTTAATCAGATAAAAATAGACAATGTTGAATTGGTAAAGGTCACTTTTTGACACATTTAAGTGCCTAATACTTCTCAAGGCTAATACAGTGTTGTACATTAAGACCATGAGATACTGGCAACATTAAAAGAGCTTTTTAATTTTAGTGGTAAAAAGCATGGATGTCAGAAAAGAAATGTGAAGGGCCACAGCTTACTAGAACTGCAGAAGTGCTGGCTGGAGTCCCAGCTGTGGGGAGGCTGGTCAGGGTCCTCCACAACCGTAGGGAGACCCTGTCTCTTAAAGAACTGCTGAAACCTTCATTTCCAGACTTAAGTGCAACATAGTAAGAGCACAGTGTCCTTTCAAAAACGTGTAACAGTAAGTAAGCCTCTATAACAAGGTGGCCTAAAATCCTTGTGGCTATGTTGCCAATTATGCTTTGAACCTAGATTAGGGTCTGTGCTTATTAACATGGGAGATTGCTTTGGGGAAGCACTGTATTAGAGGTTCTAACGGGTCAGAGTTCTCAGGCTGTCTATAGCTTCATGTTAGTTCTCAGTTGTGATAAAAATTGTTTTCCTGTTAGTGCCCAAATTGAGAGAATTTTTTTCAACAATGTGTCTGAAATACTTAATGTATCTGATGGAATTGCATTGTTATGTCCACATGAGCATGTCTCATTCATTAGGAAAGTTAACAGTGAAGCCCCTTCAAATAGCATTAAAATATATTACAGGATTTCCCTTTGCATTGTTGAATCTTCTGATGTAATTTGCTTGTTATAATAAAGTGGTGGTTCTCTATTCAAGATACATATTAAAATTGTCAGGGAGTTTTACAGTTGGAAGGAGGGGAGCTCAGTGCTTCATCAGACATCTGCAATGGATGTCACATGACAAGCCTGGATATTTTTACACCACAGATGATTCTAATGTGTAACCAGGAGTGATGGGATTGACTTCTGCCCTAGGGCATTGGCTTTTCATATAACTTATGGTGTGGTGGTGAGTAATCCCTGTCTCCTTTCACAGATAGTTTCATGGCAAAAAATTGAACCATTATATACTTAAAAAAAAAAACTATCCTTTGCCTTTTTATTTTGTCTTTCTTTTACCTAGTTATTTGCTGAGGGAAATAGCTTTTTTGCTTGTTTTAATTTTTCACAGTAGCATTAGGAGGGTGGAGTGTTGTTCCCATATGTGGTTCAAATTTTTCTTTTGTATGAAAGTGCTCCAAACCAGAAAGCCTTAGTGAATTATTTACAGGGCGCGTGGGAGTTCTTAAATGCCGTAGGTAAGAGAAGACTGGGCATGGAACCAGTTTATTGTACAATTAAAGAAAATTTATTAATTGCAAATAGATGTACTTTCTCTCCAATGTTACATTCCTTTGTCCCTGAAGTTGAAAATTCTTTATCTTTTTTACTGTGAGAAATTAGCTATAACGGAATGTTTCTAAGCTAAAATTACCTGTTAACCTATATCTTAAAATAGCTGGTATAGGTATTATGAATAAAATGTTGTCACTTTGGTGTTTTCTGCAAGCTGTGACTTTAATTTCACTGTAAGTTTAATTAGTGGTTATAGCTTTTTAAGTATACTGCAGTTGGCTACATTATTTCAGCAAACTGCATTATTGGGGACAGTTTTCTTTGAACTGGTTAACTGTTTGTATATATGTATTACATATTTTTATCTGCCCGTTTTGTGGAATACAAATGTTGGTTTGTGATTCACATACTTGTGTTTTAGCTTATATATATTTTTTTCTCCTTTTGTGTTAACTTTCAGTGATTCGCCTTTGCCAGTCTCCTCTCGTGTCTGCTTTGTTAAGTTCCATGATCCGGACTCGGCAGTTGTGGCGCAGCATCTGACAAACACTGTGTTCGTTGACAGAGCTTTGATAGTCGTACCTTATGCAGAAGGTTTGTGCTTTGTTAACTACCTGTGTGGGCATCCGAAGATGACCGTCTGTCTCAGTATAGCTGTAGAGAGAGCATTAGGAGCATGTGAAAATCTAAGCTATTAACATTCTGAAACCCTTGTTATACTGCAGCCTGTGATTTTTACTTGCAGATTGAATTCTAAAAATTAGCAATAAGGTCCATTTTTTATAAAGCCTTTTACCTTTTTTGCTTTCTTTTAAAACATTTCTAAGTGTCGTTAATAATAACTGTCTCTAATTATAACTCCCCAAGAGTATATACTTAGTTAATTGAATGTTGAGTTTCATGAGGAAGTCCTGAGGGTGAATGGTTCACTCCATGTGTGCACTTAAACAGCACCTTTCAGTCAGTGCATGATGTTATTTCTGTTTTAAATAAATGACAAGGTTAGTTTTATTTTCTTTATGCTTCCTTGTAGTAATAACTTGAAAAAAAAAATCCCACATTAAATTCCAGTATACCAAGGGTTGCAACAATTTTGGTTTTTGTGAAAGTTCAAGATTTCTTATAGCTTAGGTGCCAGATGGGCACTGGGTGTTTGTTTTTATGCCAGATTTTCTTGTTCATTCTTGCTATATTTTCTAGAATCTCTAAATAATAAATTCTTCTCTCTGTTATTTGTGTGTGTGATTTTTATAGTGGAGAAGGCAAATGCAAAACCCTTCCAGATGACTGAAAAACAGTGGGTCCTCTGCAGCTACAGGGGATTCTAGACATTAACTAAAGGCCAGCAAGCACTCCAGTCCCCCAAGTGTTTTCCTGGTGTAACCATTTGTTAACTACATTTTCTCTCTTTTTACATTTTAGGCTGTTAAAGTATTTTGACAGAAAAAAATGAGCAGGTTTTTTGGATCTAAAAAAGCCACTGTGACAAGACAGCACTATTTTAATGCCATTTTGTAAAATTTTCTAAGGCATATTTTATAATTAGTTTGTTCCCAATGTACTGCTACTTGATTTGCTTTTAGGTAACTGTAAATTTTGATCAAAGAAATCACTGAAATATAAAATTACTGGATTATAAGTTAATAATTTAATATGCTGACCAGGATTGGATTGCTTTCCTTTTTCTTAATAAAATCTGGTCAGTGGAAGCAGATCTTGATATTGTTGCTTTTAGGTGCTACCTTAGATCTTTGAATATAAATGTGAACATTTACACCATACCTTGTAAAAGTTGTGAAATGTGTAATCCTTAAAACTTAGAGAAATTGCCTCTGTTTTTCTAAAAAAAATTAACGTACATTTATAGGTGGGGTAAGACATGCTATGTAATAATAGTACATCTCCATGATATTAAAGCATATAAGCCTGGTTTATAGGTAGATAAATAAATTTTGAATTAGTGTGTTTTGGTTAAGCAATTTCTTTTATGTTAGTGTACCTGTTGTAGGGTAAGACTTAACATCAACAGAAGATTTACAGAATTCAAATTCAGGATGAGTAAAATATAGACGATAGGTCTCAGAACAAGGGTCAAACAAATCATGTGAGTAATGTCTAAAACATCTTAGCTCTAAATTTAAAGAAATTTTATCGGCTAACTATTATAGTTCCCAAGCCCTTAACATAATACAGTATATCATATAACTGGCTTTCATAAATATTTTTAGACCATAGTAATTATTCTAGAACTGTTTTAGAAAGTGAAGTATTTGGAAGTCTGTGGTATGTAGAATTAGAGAAACATTTAGGTTAGAAATCTTTTCATGGTGAATTTAATTCTGGTATGATATGCTGTATTAATGTTACCTCTTCTAAATTACTTGATGTACTCAATCCCTTAGTCACTGTTAACTGTGGACTTAGCTCTTACTAAGCCTTGGTTTTGGCTCTTGATCAGTGTTTTAGAAAAATACACGAAGTCTATGGTAAGGAATAGTCTTAATTGGTAAAACTAAGCTGGATTTAGAAGGAACTCTTAAGAGTAATGGATTTGGGGATTATTTAGGTTCCTTGGTTAATGTTTGTTTCTTTTGTCTGTTTCTTTTTCTTTCATTTCTACACATATCATGCAGTATTTCATGGTTCTATCAAAGCAGCAGTAAAAAAAATACTCTTGACGCATGAAAATTAACTGGTGAGGGGCCTCATTGCTATTTATAAATTGTAGTTTTATTTTTAAATAGTCTTTTTTTAATCGGAGGATCAGATGCATGACTTTTTTTTAATGGATGCAGATCTCCTATCAGGTGTCTCACAGATAAATGCAAGAGGATTTTAGTTTGCCAGAAATGTTGCCAATGTGCTAATTTGAGTAAGATGTTGATACTTAATATATCCTCTTGAGACATAATTTTGCATGCAAAATTATCCCATAATCTTTGTAGATTTGTTGATATTGATGCATTAATGCCCTATATCTAAATGATCTTCTCCCCCCTTCCCCTCCATAACTCTTGGTATCTAAATTGATGACAGCTCTGACACAAGCAAGATAACAGTGCTGTGTAGTATACATTTGTTTATATTATCGGCACTTCTCAGTATAGGTGGAAGGAACCATTACCTTTATTTAACAGTGGTTTTTCTTTTTTGTTGTTGTGTTTTACAGTTCTTTTCCCTGGTTCAGCCTGAACTATATACCAGGCCCTGCTGAAAATACCACCCAACAGTTTTCTTCTGCAGCTTATCCAGTTTCTCTTAAGTGCCCTGTACATATTGTATGTTTTATGATGAGATGCAGTTTCTTAATATGTATTACAGAAATACTACTGGTATTTGAAAATAATGTAGTTTAATTGTATTATTGAACTCTCATTTTGGGGGCTTGGGCACATTAACAGATTAATCCATCTGTATAGGGCTTTTGCTGTTGGATAGAATTTAAATTGTCTACATAAATATTTGTCTTAGGACCCTTAGATTTTATCTGAATACACAGATTAGGCTTTAAAAACATACATATATATATATACATATATATGTAATTTTTGATTTAAGGAGTTTGGCTAAGTTAGCTTTTGAACTGACACTCTATAGCAACGTTTTTTGGTATGGTTAGCATGGCACATGTTGGAACATAAAGCATTTTACTATACAGGTAAGGAATGTGCCATGTTGTTTTACCTATTCTCTCTCTTTCTCTCTCACTGTCACACACACATCCCGTGTGTATTCAGAGACCTTCAGAAACATTCGTGTTCATTTTCATGAGTCAGCAAAAGCCCTACGCTTGATTCCAACAGAATATTGCCTTTACATACTTTCTTCTCTTAATTTTTACAAAATTTGTATGGTAGGTGTAAAAGAAAATCATAGTAACTGTACCATATTATTAACCCCTAAATCAAACTTTTTTTGTCTTGTGTATCTTGATTTTTCTGTGTGCTTTATAGTGAAGCAGCCGACACGAGTCGTTGTTCATAAAACAGCTTTTGAAAGTTGAGAGCACACCCCTGGAGAACCGACTGTGCTTGCTTACGTTTGGTTCATGACTTAAAAATCGAGTACAGGTGATGAAATCTTGGCAGTGTTAACAAAAAAGTAGTGTGTATTGTGCTATTTTTTTTTTACTCTAGAAACTTAACCATTTGTAGAGAAAAAGGAAACAAATTTTCACACATTGAAGTTTCATTCTGACATAAGTTAATGATAAATAATCATAGAAATCAAGCTTTATATTTTAGCGAACATAAGTACTTTCAACAAACTCAGGTGGTGTATCAGGGAGACATTTTCTGGGTGTTTTTGTGTGTTTTCTGTTTTACAAAAAGAATGCTTTCTAATGCAGGCATATTTCTCTGCAGGAGTTATTCCTGATGAGACTAAGGCTTTGTCTCTGTTGGCACCAGCTAATGCGGTGGCAGGCCTTCTGCCTGGCGGTGGACTCCTGCCCACTCCCAACCCACTTACTCAGGTACTAGTTCTGTTCACTTCTTAGAGCATGGATAGGAACACAGTTTGTGGATAAAGCTAACCATGTTTGAGTTTTGTGAACATGAGTAAGATTGTAGTTCATAGAGCACTATCGGGTATGCACGGTATAGTATAAAAGATTGTACACATGTTAATCGTAAATGTTGCCCAGAATCTCTGAGGAGTTAACATTTTAAGAATATTCTAAAATCATAAAATAAGTCATTTTTGCCCTTGGTTCTCATAAGTAATTGTGGAAAAATCTCTTCAGGAATGACAGTTCTGTGAACACACTTTTTAGAATATGTTCATTTGGACCAGGAAAGAAAGTTAAGCTGAAGTTCAGACTTAAGAACATTTTTCTTTTTTTCCTTTGATCTTTTGCGGTTATTGGGGGCTGGGAGTAGGGGTGAAAATAAAGATGGATTTCATGTGTGTTGTGTGCACCTACTCACACGTGTGGTGTGGTAGTAGGCGATGAAAGGTAGATTCTTTTGGAGTTTTGTGGGGTTTTTTGTTTTGTTTTGTTTTTGAGATGGTCTCATTTTGTTACTCAAGCTGGAGTGTAGCGGCACTGTCATAGCTCACTGCAACCCCACCCAACTGCTGGGCTCAAGTGACCCTCTTGCTCCAGCCTCCTGTGTAGCTGGGCTACCAATGCACATCTCCATGCCTGGCTTTTTATGTTTGTTATGTTTGTTTGGGGTTTTTTTGGTGGTGGTGGCGGTTGTTGTTTGGGTCTCACTATGTGGCTTAGGCAGTTCTTGAACTCTTGGCCTCAAGCTGTCCTTACACTTCAGCCTCCCAAAGTGCTGGGATTGCCCCATACCCATCCAGAGGAGGTTTCTTGGTGGGGATGTTCGATACGGGGAATGTGAAATAATCTTGATTTTAGGGGGAAAATACTCTGTAATGAATGAAAAATGGGGCCATTATATAAAGCAAGGTTTGACAAACCGCAGCACTTGGGCCAGGCCCTTGTTTTTGTTAATAAATTGTTATTAGAACATGACCATTTGCTTATGCATTGTCTGTGCTTTTGAGCTACAGTGATAATAGTTGTATAGAGTTGAATAAAGTTAACAGCAGAGACCGCATAGCCTGCAGCAAGTTACTATCTGACCCCAGGTATAAGGAACTAAAATGCAGTTTCATATAAATTTGATATTTCACAGATTGGCGCTGTTCCATTGGCTGCTTTGGGGGCTCCCACTCTTGATCCTGCCCTTGCTGCACTTGGGCTTCCAGGAGCAAATTTGAACTCTCAGGTACAACTTACTACTCTTTAACTTGTGACCCCATTTTTATAGAAAATCTGTTCCATTATCTGTTAGTTTGCATTTCAAGAGCAGTTAATAGCTATACTGTTGTAACTTTTTCTTCTATAGACTTGTTAAAAACTGATTTAAATGGTCACTGAATTAGTATGTCGCTTTGTCCACAAGAATTTCTTGTTCTATATAGTTAAAAATAGAATAGGTTCACAGGATGCCAACACTTCTTTAGTATGTCATGGTGTTAGAGTTAGTAGGCGCAAAAGGATGAAAATGTGGATTCATAATTTGTTTTTCTAGCATGGAAATTTATTTTCTTCCACTGTAATTTGGCTAAACTCTTTTTGAAGCCTTACTTTGTGGAGATACTTTTGTATTATATGAAGCAGTTTTGATTTTTATTCTATAAGATTCTTTAAAATGTTACTTTCCCTCAGAAAAGTCTTTAAATAGACAAGAGTGTTCAGGCTCATAATCGTCGGGTAACTTGCTAAAGCTTCTCCATCCTATACAGTAGCCACTAATGTCACCCTTTTTTTTTTTTTTTTTTGCAGTCTCTTGCCGCAGATCAGTTGCTGAAGCTTATGAGTACTGTTGATCCCAAGTAAGGATTTTTTGTTTCTGTTGGTGATGTGTGTGAATGTCTAGGAAACAGTTCCTTTTTGATAGTTAACTTGAAAGTTATTTTTTCTCAAGAAAAGCAGTATGTATTGTTTTCTAGAAAAGCGAAAAATCCTTTCCGGAATTAAGCCTATCTAAAAAGGATTTTGTTTTAGTGTAATTGAGTCTTCTTGTAATAATTATGTCTCGTAATAGGTGAGAGCAAAAGAGCTAAGCGGAGGAGACTGAGTATAGTTTGAATATCAGAGACCGAGGGTAATAAATGACCTTGAGTTACGGAGGGGCAGAGCTAAGGGGATCACTGTCCCAGAGCAAATAAGTGTATGTGTTACGTGATGAATAGCCAACATCTTCCGGGTGCTTCTGATAGATGTTTTTCATGCTATAACTGAAATTGTTTCCTACTTGATCCATGACAAATTCATGAGATTTTTTTAATTTGGTGATTTCTTGATACATTAAATTTGAACTTTATACGTTTTCTCCTTACATAGTAAGAGGGGTAGGGAGGACAGCATCATTGGACTTAGTAATTAGTGGCCTTTTTTCTTAAAAATTCTTTAAACCTTAAAATTGAAGCATGTACTCCCCCTCTCAACTTAGAAACTAAAATAACATCAATAATGTTCAAGTTCCCTGTATCCCCCCCATTCTTGATTACATTTCCCATTCCCCACAAACAGCTGCTATATTAAACTTGAGAGTCTAGGATTTGTTTCTTTATATGTAAACTCCTAAGGGGCATCTTTGGCCTTTTACCTCAGGATTTCATGTGTGTTTGCTGGGCTCTTGTCCTATACCTCAGTTTCTCCTCATGTACAGAATGTATTTTTTTATAAAAAGTTAATGGATGTTCAGTAAAATATAGGTATTTTTCTTACTCCAGATACCTCTGAGTTATTGAAGTACAGATGCTCATTGTAAAGATTCAGAGCAAAGCTAAACTGTACGTTGTTTACTAAACTTACATGGAATCCTCCCTCTCTTTTTGAAGGATTATTTTCCTAAAATGACAGTACATGAAATACTTAAATGTTTTATTTGAAATACCAGTGTGTATTTTGAAATATTTCAGATCTAAACTTTTGGCTCTGTTTCAGGTTGAATCATGTAGCTGCTGGTCTTGTTTCACCAAGTCTGAAATCAGACACCTCTAGTAAAGAAATAGAGGAAGCCATGAAAAGAGTACGAGAAGCACAGTCCCTCATTTCTGCTGCTATAGAACCAGGTAACACGTGTTTACACACTTTAGACCACATGATTTTTTGCAGTTTTTGGCCGGGGCTGGGTTTGAACCCTCCACCTCCGGCATATGGGGCCGACGCACTACTCCGTTGAGCCACAGACACTGCCCAGACCACATGATTTTTAGCAAAAGTTTTTAAGGCATAAGTGTGGAAGTATGTTGGATAATACACTAGTCATCTTTTATTTTTCAAAATTGTGGTAAAATAAAAAATTATATAGTAGAGTGCCATCCAGATATATTTAGAACTATCTGGACACATACTTGGTTGTCACAGTGGTGCCAACTGCATCTTGTGCACAGAGGACCACAAGGGTATTCATAGAAGTTCCCTAAAACGAACAGGATAGCCTTCCACAATGATTGATCCAGCCCAAAATACTGGTAATACCTGAGATTATCAAAAACTTGATGTGCTATTGTGTGTTTTTAATCCTTTGTCAGATTGGGACAGCATAATTTTTAAGTTTTCAATCTGAAAAATCTAATGAAAATGGCTTTTGTTTGTGTCATTTGTTTAAAGAAAATCAAATGTGTTATTCTTTGTAGATTGTTTTTTTGAGACCAGTGAATGGATATCTCATTAATCTACCTACATATATTTAGTTCTGTGTCCCTGGATTTTTTTTCCCTATTAAACAATGTCTTACTCATTTTTTACTCTAATTTTTTAATAAATGGAAATGTATTTGAGTGCAGTGAACACTGTTCTAATGATGGGCACAGCAGAAGTCCTAACTCAGACATTATACAAGGGATTCATGTAACAAATACTTTGAAATTTTAAAAACAAATAATTTTTAAAAGAAGATTACTAAAATGTGTGCTAAGCTAAGTAAATAAGTGGAAATGTTTATAATGTGCATAGTATTAGGGAAGTCGTCGTATTTTTAAAGTATAGTGCTTGATAAACTGGTACCAAATGTTTTATGTGTACTGCATCATTTATCAGTAAATGTCCAATAACTGCAAGCACTGAGTAATAAGCAGCAAGAGCTTTCAGATACAAAATAAGACACACCATGCTCTAATTGGGGGCGTCCAGCCTTTTTCATTTCTGTTGCACATTGAAAGAGTAGGAGTTGTCTTAGTCCTCACAGAGGAGCTGCATGTGCCTCTCATGATTTCTGACAACACAGATAAGCAGGAAAGGTCCTCATGAGATGAGTGTGCTGTAAGTTGGACACCTGCAGTTGTTTTCTGTTTTCACTGAAAACTCATGACTGGAATGACTAAAAGTAGCTTCTTCATGAATTGATGTTTTTTCCCTAAGATTTTGTGAATTTATTATTTATAATGACATTCACAATAAATTGAATCCTGTTAATGAAATGACCCAAGTGTGAACGATAGAGGAACTTGATCTCACTTTGATGATAGTCCATGTGTTTAAATGGACTAAATAAATAAATACATGGACTTAGAAATAAAGTCCAGGCTTTATTTCTCTCATTAGTTTCTAAGTTAAAAGAATGTATGTGTTATTTAAAAGCTAGGAAATAAAATAATTTAGTTCTAGACTTATCACCCATACTTAACACAACTAAAAATGGGTGGGTAGGAAGAGTGATGGGTTGGGTTATTAAAATCTAATTCTGTCACAGAAGAAAGAATGAAAACTGAATACATCAAGACTTCAGGATCTGGGGGACATGCACATGCTGAATCTGTTCATAAGCCCCTTTGACATGCATATACATCATAGCAAAGGGGCATGAAGTTAAGGGGCAGAGGAAGAGTCGAGTCCTCCTTTGAACTATGAGAATGAATATGTGCACATGAGCACAACAAGGAACATTTTGCTGGACCAAGAACTTTAAATGGTCAACCCTTTTTAAAGATTGCTTTAGCAGAACACTTCACAGCTCCCCAAGTCTGACAAGTGAGATGGTCAAAGGACACTTACCTGAGAATTAAAGTCTAATGTGGTTCTACCAAAAAACTTGAATAATTTGCTTCACTTCATTAAGCTTCAACATTTTGATTCTAAAATGGTTACTTATATTTAAGATGATAAATTTTTAGAATTACTTCTGAATGGGAATAATCATTCTGTTTGACTTTTAAGCACAGGCTTTTTTTTTTTTAATTTTAAATCTAGATAAGAAAGAAGAAAAAAGAAGACACTCAAGATCAAGATCGCGTTCTAGGAGGAGGAGGACTCCCTCATCTTCTAGACACAGGTTAGACAGATTTTTTTTTTTTATAGCCAGTTTTGCTTCAGATGAAGGTAAGTTCTGACACACCTGTCTGAGACTCACTATCCCCTGGTTAAAGTATTTTATAGCTCCTGGTTAAAGCATATTTTACTCTCCATTGCTGTCTAAACGAGTGTTCGCACCTCTATAAAGTGGTGTTTCTGGAAAAGTAAAGAATAGATAGATGGGCGGCGCCCGTGGCTCATTGAGTAGGGCGCCAGCCCCATATATCAAAGGTGGCAAGTTCAAACCCGGCCTCAGCTGATTTTGCAAAACAGAAAAATAGCCGGGTGTTGTGGCGGGCGCCTGTAGTCCCAGCTACTCGGGAGGCTGAGGCAAGAGAATCACCTAAGCCCAAGAGTTGGGAGTAGTCTTTGATATAATGCCAAAATTTGATTTGTATTTGTTATCCAGTATCAAAAAGTGATTTATAAGAATATCATCTCATATCTCAGGTGTTAAGATGCTATCAAGTTTACAGTGGTGGATTCAAGTTTTCCAAAATTAAATTTCTCTTAAAAGCTCAAATGTTACCACTACCAACAAATTCATTTTTTTTCCTTAAATTAATAGACTTAGTTTATTTTTCAAAAAAGTTTCTCTGGCAGATGCTGAATTCTGAGTAACCAACGTTTGTCAGTTCTTGAAGGTGCTGTTTCCCGGAGACGGAGTGAGCTAGTCCATCTTCCTGGCTCCCTGCGTGGTTGTCCCCCTTCACGGGTACTTTCTACTTTAATAAGCCTCTGAAGTGATTTTTGCATACTTCCCATTCCATCAAGAACCTACTCAAGAGACTTGGTTTAATTCATCTTTATTATAATAATACTGAAGGCATCAGACTTATTAAAAATCAACTTCGCTTCATCAGAGACATCTTTAAAGTAGAAGTGGCATTTCTGTTCTTAACTGCAAGTGCAGACCTATGTGCCAGTGTAGAGGGCAGTGAGTGGCCGCCACCCGGGTTGTGCTGAGGCGTCGCCAGCACACCCACCACTGCTTTTGTACCATTAGTGCAAATGTCAGCACAGTGAAAAAAACAAGATTATCTTGAAAATAATTTGGACCTTATGGATACCATGAAAGAGTCTTGGGGCATGTAGATTTTCACAAACCGCAACTTGAAAACCATTGCTTGAGGTTATTTATCACCAACTCTCTCAACCATTCTTCATTTTTTCTTGATTTCTAAACTCTGTCTGGTTGGCCTGATTGCATTCTGGTTGGTTCCGAATTTCAGAACTACACTGCTGTAGTTGGGGTGAGTTATTTCTGCTGGATTCAGCTCCCTACATGTCCTCCTCCCACTCGACTCTTAACCTTATTTGCTGACAGCTTTCACCCCGGGTCCGTCTTTTCTGAAATTTAGTTCTGTCAGTTGTCTTTCTTCTCTTAGTATCTTTTATACTATGGTTTTTACTAAGAGTTAGACAAGTCATTTCTCCCATTACCTGGATTCTTGAAAGAACAGTAGTAGAGTAGGAGGCTGTCCAGATATCCAGCTGTGTGATAATGAAGAACAGTGCTACATAGTAACAGTGGCTGGGTACTTTCTGGGCAGCCCTTGATACATTTGTTCTTTCTCAGAGATAATCCCTTTCTCTTCATTTTCATTGTCATTATCTTACTTTAGTGTCATTGTCTTAGTTTAAGTCATTTCTTGGGTTATTACAGGGTTGTCCTGTATATTGTATCTTTTGTATAAGATTGTCTCCCCTACCTTGTCTCCCAGCCTGTCTATTCTTGGAGATGTCTTTGAAAAAGCCTGAGTCTGGGTCATGTCACAGCTCTCTTGAATCTTAAGAAGTTCCCTTGAAAATGACTTTCAGGGTTCTTTACTATTCAGTCTCCTTTTATCTTTCCACACACGCCACTCCAAAATTATATAGGACTACTTGCCCCCAACATACATTGTTCCTGTGTCTCCATGTTTTTGCTCATGTTTCTGCTCATGTTTCTTTCTGCCTCATGCTTTTTCCACATCTTCATCTCTACCTAAGGAGCTCCTTTTTCTTTTTTCAAGGTACAGCTCACATTTTACGTTAACATACGGTGTTGGTACTACTTACAGTCTTCATCTTCCAGGACGGTGCTGTTCATACTCCAGTTTAAACTCTTTGAGATATATTTCATCATATGATTACCACAGTTTATACTAAGTTTTTCTCCCCTGATATATTTTCCCTAATATACTAAATCTTACTAGGCTTCTCAGATTTTAGTAAGAATTTCTAAAAGAGAAAAACAAAGAGGATTTCTAGCACTCTGGGAGGCCGAGGCGGGTAGATTGCTTGAGTTCAGGAGTTACTATGACCAGTGAAAACTAGAAGTAAAATACTTAATCCCTGAATTCAGACACTTGTAATGCATGATTAACAGAGATAATTACTGCAGATGGGTGTATCTTCACCATCTCAGTATATAAGATGACCGTAACTTTCAGTAAGCTTTCTTTACTTTGCTAGATGTTATGCTAATCTCTAGTTGATGATTGTTGAAGGTCATATAAGCTATTAAGTGTAGTAAAAGTGGTTCTGTGCTACATTGCCCTGGAAGAACAACTACACTAGGACCCCATGGCCAGGAGATTGATGTGGTGCCTCTGCCTGTTAGTTTTTTAAAAACTATATTATTAATCCCTTTGTTTAGTAAGAAACCTGTAAGAATACTGTTGTGATTTATTTTCTCCATCTGTACTTTTCCTGTATTTATTTTCTTTTTGTGTTTCTAAATTTTTTATTTCTATTATTAAGGTAGTAAAAATGTATGACTTGTTTTGAAAATTTTACCATAAATTCCTCTTCAAGCTAAGACCCTCAGAAGATGAGCCATAGTCAACTCCAGTACCATCAGCTTGTGTTTTCTAAGAAGAAAGTGGTGATGCTGATACTGTATAGAGTCATTTAATTCAGAGCATATTTTTGGTGCCTTTTATGTAAGTTATGCATTGTAGTAATTGCTCAATTTCCTGTCTTTGTGAACATGCAGAAAGGTAGATAAGAATTACATTATTCTTAGGCTATTGAGATCTTATTGCAAGGGATGTGAAGTAAGTAGTTTGAAGTATAAAAACCTTTTGAGTTTAGGCACTACTGATGGGTTTAAAATGATTGTTCTAGAGAATAATGTCAACAGAAGCTATCTCAGCACAGCAGTAAGAGGAAAGAAGGGAATTAATAATGTATTAATAATTAATGTATTATTAGGGCACCCATAACTCAGTGGTTAGGACTCCAGCCACGTACTCCAGGGCTCATGGGTTCAAACCTGCCAAACAAACAAAAAAAACAGCCTGACATTGTGGTGGACGCCTCTATTCGCAGCTACTAGGGAGCCTGAGGCAAGAGAATCACTTGATCCCAAGAATTTGAGGTTACTGTGAGCCACAGCAGTCTACCGAGGGTGACAAAATGAGACTCTGTCTCAATTGAAAAAAAAAAAATTAACGTATTATTGGATGTCCGTTGGTATATGCAGGAGATTACTGCGTACAGGACCTCCTATAACAGTGCATAGTCAAGTCACTCAGAACCTGCTTAAACAGAAATTCAGCTCTCGTATGTGGATTTTGAATATTGTTTTCAGTCCAAATTTAGTTGAAAACTCTCCATATAATTGGACCCTCACTATACAAGCCCATTTTGTTAAGGGTCAACTGTATCTGCCTACACCAGAGCACTGAATTGGACTCCATATAAACACATTTAATACACACCTGTCCTGTGCTGTAGGTGTTAATACCTTCTCTGCTAAAGTAATAAAATCAAAGAGGCTAGGTAATATACATGAGAGTTAAGTGTTTAAGACTAAGCAAAGAGGCTCGGCGCCTGTGGCTCAATGGGCTAAGGCGCCAGCCACGTACACCTGAGCTGGCGGGTTCGAATCCAACCCGGGCCACCAAACAACAATGATGGCTGCAACCAAAAAATGGCCGGACGTTGTGGCGGGCGCCTGTAGTCCCAGCTACTTGGGAGGTGGAGGCAGGAGACTCCCTTGAGCCCAGGAATTGGAGGTTGCTGTGAGCTGTGATGCCACAGCACTCTATCCAGGGTGACAGCTTGAGGCGCTGTCTCAAAAAAAAAAAGACTAAG